>VZRE01012431.1:664755-838543 GCA_013396775.1 Cephalopterus ornatus | reverse complement strand
GGGCGGGGCCGAGCTCTCGCGAGGCTTCGCTGAGGGGGCGGCGGCGGCGGGGGCCGAGCTCAGTGGGCGGGGACGGGGCCCTGCCTGTCCTCGCCCTTCCCGCTGCGGGGCGCGGCGAAAGCGGGGTTTTGGGCCGAACTCCGGAAAATTTGCAAGCTGCGTCACTTTATTAAACACCTCTGACAATGTAAAAACAAACACTGTGTATTAAGCACGGTTATTTGCCACACTAGAGTACCAGTGATGCCTGAGGAGCGTTGTTTTCCTTTGGGTCCCTTCCAACTCTTAAATGTTCTATGATCAAGCTTGTATTTTTAGATTTTTTTTTTTTAAATTACTTTATGCTGTAAGATTTTAAGCAAATCTTTGCCTATTTTAAACACAGGTCTCAGTATTGGATTTGGGTTTTTTTGAGGACTCCTATCTTAGTTAAACGGTGTGTTTGTGATGTTCCATGTTGAGGAAAACCATTAGTATTAACAACTAATTTAGACGAGAACCCTCTTCGGAAGAAATCTCTTCAGAAGAGAACGCTCCTTATTTTTCATTCACCCTTCCCTTTCAAACACAGACCTCCGGATAACAGAAGGATTGTTTTATACACCCAGAGTCTCAGGGTGAAGACCTACAGATTTTTTGAAACGTGATCTCACGTTGTCCATTTCTATCCTCTGATTCACATTACAAAAGCAGGAGAAACACGTTGATGGATCATAAAATGTTTAAAACCTTTCTCGTTAAATTTTCGAAGTGCAGGTGGAGGAAAACAGCTTTGGTGTGGGAGATGGGTTTCACAGCATCACAGTCTTGTACATCAGCATTCTGTGGCTTTGTCTGGCTTTTGTAG
Source organism: Cephalopterus ornatus (assembly GCA_013396775.1). Classification (NCBI taxonomy): domain Eukaryota; kingdom Metazoa; phylum Chordata; class Aves; order Passeriformes; family Cotingidae; genus Cephalopterus; species Cephalopterus ornatus. The sequence continues at coordinate 837,696 of VZRE01012431.1, read as the reverse complement.
CAACTCTGCAGCATGTCCTGATGATGTTTTATCCATCATTTTCTTAAGAGGAATATTTCCCCATACATTTACTAGCAGCTGTTGTTTTTAAAAATGCTGGAAGCCACCTGTACAAGTGACGTTATTCCTTCCGCTCCGAAGAATTACATCTAGGAGTCATTCTGGAACTTAGGGCATATTATAGAGTAAGACTAATGGAAATTATCAGTTGTGATGACATTTCCATTGAATCAAAAGACATTTCATGTCCACTTAGGAAGCTTCTGTATATACATGAGTGTGAGGGAGGTAAGTAAAAAAGGAAACGACTTCACCTTTTTAGTGAATAATCCCTCGATTTTGTTCTATGAGGCTGATAGCAAACCAGAACCACTGACAGGTTCGGAATTGCGCAAGCCTCAAAGCCAGTCTTAACTACAGAAATCATGCTGCAAATGAAGAAAAACACAGTATGGCTTGTTTTCTTTAAAGGTAAGAAGCTTGAGCTAATTTTCATTATCTGTCAGACTCGCAAACATATTTAAGCACTTTATATTTTCTTCCACAGACTACAGGAAAACTTACAGAACCTCAACAGTTCCGTTATCAGATCAAGGATGAATGTGGGAGTTAAGCAGCATTGACAGATGTGCAGGAGCCATGGCAAGCTGAGCCGTTCCTGTCCTGTCTTCACTGACATGGAAACAGCACCTAAACACGCTGCAATTAATGTAAAAGAAAAGCAGTCTCTTGTGAAATGTAGGTGATCAGCTCACCAGAAATTCAGGCAAAGGCTGCCTGCTAAAAGCTGCTCGTAATTCCACTCTGATCATCTACCCAAGGTAGCACAAAAGCAACCTGAAAATACCATGGTTCAGGAGTATCCATGATACAGTGACAAAAGAATTGGCTGCTACCCCATCAAAAAAATGTTTTAAGGATAAAATTAACAAAACAGGGATATAAAACACCTTGTCTTGGCACCAGTGAAAAACATTGAAGAAAACCCAAACTACACGTCATGAAATAGCAAACCTACCAAAAGACAGGTTCATAATAACCATTTTAATTACAAATTCATTTAAAAAAAAAAAAATCACAAGAAAGTTGCTGGGTTTGTACCTGCTCAACATCAGAAACTGCAGAGGTTTGCAATGAATATAAACAAACAGGTATATTTACAGAGTTTATTAGAAACCATACATACATACACATTAGGAAAGGATGTACTGTACCTACTTGCTGCAGCTTGTACGTCAAAGAGCTGTGATCTCCTCAGGTTTAGCAGTCTTAGTGCAGAATGGATTACAAGGAGTTTACTGACCAGAGTTCAAACCAAGTGGAAGTTCTGCATTGTGAACCAAGTACCTTATTATCAAGTTGCTTTGTTATTGCTTTAAAATTAATTAGAGGGGAAAAAACCCAACCAAACAAGCAACTGTGCCGCGTGAAAGCGGCCCCCGTTCGTACAACCTCTCCCACGTACCCGAGCTCATTCACCCCACAGTATTCAGGCATCAGCATCGCTCTCTCACAAACATCCCTTGAAGTCAGTGGTTCTGCTGAGACAGTCAGCTGCACATAAATCAGCTATTCATTTTTTGCACCAAGCATAACTCAATTCATACTAAAGAAACAAACAAAAAAAAAGCACCTGTTATTCTCAGGAATATACAAATATTTACCACAGTTTTCTTGCTCATTACAAAATCAGTTACAAAAAGCTTACAGCACATTATGTACAAATTCTACCTAAATACATAAAGAAGCCATCATGTGGCACACTGTCAACAGCATCAGTCATCACTCAGAGCTCGCTCCGCTCTCCTCATGCTCCGAACTCTGGAACGCCGCAGATGTCTCGCGCAGTGTCATAAATAGTCTTTGGGTTGGTATTTCAGCAGAAAGGAATTAGTTCTTCTTGTGAAGGAACTTCATTTTGTTCCCTGAAGAAAGCACACCGTGAGTGTCTTGCAGATACCGAAAAGCCAGGGGTAATCAAAAGTGACTTAGCAGATGGGTCTAACTCTTAATGTAATTGCTGTGAGGTAACTCTTAATCAACACCAGCAGAGACAGCCAACTAACAGAGTGCTGAGTGGTCAGACACCTTCTTGCTCTACTCCTCCATTATGGTTTGGTTTCCCCACCCCCAAATGAAAATAAAAGTGTTAACAAGGCTCATAATTAAGTCTGGTTTTGTCATCTTTAACTATGTTTTCCTTTTAATATTTCCTATCACATTGCAGCTGCCTGACTATCTGATTTTACCTCAGGTAAGGCTTTCCTAAATTTTAAAAAAAACGCAACAAAACCAACCAAAAAAAAAAAAAAAAAAAAAAAAAAAAAAAAAACAAAACAACCAACAAGCACGAAAATCAATTTCGGAAATACTTCTAAATATTTTCCTCACCAAGGCCTCGCAGGAACTTGTTTACTCCGCTTTGTTCCGTGTCCGGAAGCTCTTCCAAATACTGCTCAACCCTCTGCTCGAAGAGACCTGCGGCAGAGGGCAGACAGGGGCGCTGGGGTGAGCTGTGCCCGGCTGCGCCCGGCTGCACCCGCATCCCCCGCTCCCGGCCCCCGCCGTGCCCACGATGCAGCTCCGGCGGGCGGCCCCGGAGCAGTCCCGGTCGTGCGGGCTCTGTGCCTGCGGCAGCCTCCGCTCTAAATCGACCTTCCGCTTAGCCCGGCATTATTTTAGGGATGCCGTTTCCGTTTTCCCGGCGACCGCAGGGGCGCGGACGTTGTCGCCTGCAGCGGGAGCCCGGCAGAACGCATAGTATAACCCGTGCCGCAGGGGAGTAACACACCCTTACCTTTTGCCCTGCATTTCCTCAGCTCTCTGTCCTGGATGAAGCCAGTAAACATTTGGGATTCCATGAAAACTTCCAGGAAACGGCGGATGCTCTTGGAGGCCACAGATTTACGGAAAGCCTCCCTTTGGAAGGAACGCTCTCCTTTTTCATTCTGGGTTAGGAACAGGGAATAATGGCCAACTGTCTCCACAAAGAATCGGATAAAAACCTCAGACACTAATCCATTCAGGGTGTTACATTCTGCAAAATAAGGCGGCAATAAGACACCAAAATCAGCTGCTACCAGAGCTGTCAGCGTTATCCCCATAGGGCCAGTACTGCATCTCTCCGTTTATTGATGCTGTGCTAACAACTGACGGGAGTTGTGCCGAGGGCTCCCTGCACACCTGGTGCACATCAGAGAGGGCAACAACTTCGTAACCACAAGTGCCACTGTGCATAATTGGAGTCCCATAACCAACAGTAAATGAGAATTACAGATCCTCAGGAAACAGCTCAGAAAGTTAAGCATTTTATGGGTGTTTCATCCCTGAGGATAGATAAGCCTATACCAAGAACTGATCAAAAAGGGCATGTTGTAGAATTTGGGTTTTCATAACTTCTGAGATGTAAAAACAGTTTTACATATGTAATACAGATGAGTAGAAATAAATTTCAAAAAGTGAATAGGGGCCTGTTTCATACCTTTTAACCACAAGCATTTAAATTCAGCCTTGAGCTGTTTTTATCATTGCTGGAGAGAAATAGGAACCTTCAGAAGCAACTCAATCCATCTTGCACTGAAACTATTTTCTGCTGGTACCTATTTCTCTCCCCTGAAAATCCTGAGTGCCAAGATCAACTCCAAACTCAGACACATCCCTAAGCCTGTAGAGTTATCTGGATTGAACTAGGGCCAAGTCAATGGCAAAGCTCTGTATGAGCAAAGGTTCAGAGGGACCGATGAGAGCCCGTGTCATTTACAAAGAAATTAAGATAGATCGCTGATGTGATGTTACTGTGGGTCGATGCTATCAGTCTCATTCACTGTGTGCTCACTATCTTTGATGTCACAAAAGGTATTTGAGAACTCAAGTCTCTTCTTTCTTTCTCCTGGATGGAAAGTCACAATTCTACCTATATGTTTGTTTATACAAGTCCCTGTTTCCAAATGAACTTACCATCATCTGAATCACTATCTGAATCCTGATTTATCAGTTCATTCTTTCTCTCTAGAGCCTGCTCCAGAGCAGCTTGCAATTTTCTAGGTAATAGTGTGTCTTCATCATCCATCTGATAGAGGAAAAACAGAAAATCTTTAGGTCACATTAATCTGTGCAGAAACTACAGCAAATACTTTCAGAAGGTTTAAAACTTGGGTGAAAAAAAAATTTGTATCTGCTACTGTCATGGCTGCATAAATAATGAAAACCTACGTGCAGCTAACATATACTTCTAAACATAATTTCTTGTCACTCTAAATGAGATTAAAGTCAGAAATGATAATCCAAAGAGCAGGTAAACATACAGAATCTTGAGATCAGCTCTTTACATGACAAAGAGTCCAAATAATTGTGTTTAACTAAATATACATCATGTGAAGCCTTGCTATGTGTACACACAGCTGCTCTAGTTTAGGCAGCTTCTTTGGTTCTTGACAGTTGTTTTTACTATATTGTAGTATATCTTGTTTTCTGGGTTTTCCCTGTGTTGGTCTCTTCATTTTATGTAATGCTTGTTCAGCAAAAGCAAGTCGACACAAGAATCTTAGCTGTGCAGCCGCTATTCACCAGCCATATCGTCTGGGGAATCGTACAAGAAAGTTTACTCATCTAACCTGCAGACTGTTGTTCTTGAAATTATTTAGCGCCACATGACTATCAGATGATCGTGATCCTTTATCTCCCTCTTTCCAAGGCTTCTGCTTTTCCCATGACAATAAATTATTCTTTACTTTCCTCTCTCGCTCAGAAACCTCTTTGCAATTTTTGTGCTTTTCACCTCCAACAATGTGAGTTTTCTTGCTAAGGTGGCATTGTTATCTTTGGATATTTTCTTTCCACTGTTAGTACCGGTCTTGATTCCCTCTGACAGTCATAGCCTAAGTCCCTTTTGCATACCTGAGAGGTACTTATTTGCGGGTGAAACAGAAAACAAACACTTTTTTTTTTTCTAATCACTTCCCCTTTGGACACACAATTCCTGCCAAATATCTCTGATCAAAGAAACCTAATCATACTATAGCAGTAAACAGCTTGCTAGACTGCATGGCAACATTTCGAGATGTACTTTACCTGTCTGATGAATCGATCAGATCCCAGGTTAACCATCAAAGCCTAAAGAAAAGAAAACGCTGTAGTGAAATATATCCAAGGAGACAGAAAACAGTCATGGCCTTTTAATAGCAAAAGACCATCTGAACAGTGCCAAGCCTCAACATCAACCAAATTCCTACTGTGAAATAAGAGGTTGTGTCCTTTATAAAATAAGAGTATGGAAGTTTTCTTTAGAGCTAAAAGTCTAGTTTCACATAGTTAGATACAACAGGTCTCATATACTAGGTTAATACGTAAAAAAAGCTAAAAGGGTTAGGCAGGTCTCTTTTTTTAAATCTAAGCAAGTTATTGCTAATAATTTTTGTTAACATGCAGTTGAAAAGTATTTCAGAAGGTTATAAAGAAAACAGTGTCATTGGAGGCAGCAGGGCTTTTGAAGGCCAAGGGTGTGAAATATTCGTGATAATGAAGCAGCAAAGCTAGAGATGGAGCTGGGAAGATGTGGGAGAGCAAAGTTAGGAAAGTGGGAGGAAAATGGAGCAGAGATTTACATGGGCCAGAAGAACACAGAACCTTGGAAGCAAGCACAAGAAAAGAAAATTTCTTAGAAAAATGACAGAAAACTAGTAGGAGTAAGAGAGAAGAGTGTGCCCTTGAGTGGTTTTGTGGTATTTTACTGGAAGAGCTGATGAAATGCAACTCTCATTTGATTTCCAGTATAGTATTAACGAAGTCTTAGAAGTTAAAAAAAAAAAATTCTGAAAGGTTTTGTTTTCTGTGTGAGCTATGACTTCATGCACAACTTCCATTACCATTAAAAGGTGTCATACATAGCATATGGCTTCCTCTTCTTCTTCCAGAACAAATCAGCGTATTTACACCCTACTTACTTGTTAACCAGGTAAACATTCACTTTTCTCTATCAAGGTGCCAGACATGGGAAGAGGGGCAGAATAGAGAGAAGAGTAAACCTACTGCTACGTTTTACCAAGAGGCAGTTGACCATGAGAATTAGGCAGAGAAGAAACAAAGAGGCAGGTTAACAATTAAACATGTGAGGATTTATGTGTGCACGGCATACCCTCTCCAAGGTGAGGCCAGCTTTAGTCAGGGCAAACAATTCTGGTGCCAGCTCCTACCTCCTCTACAGGCAGGTCCTTGAGTTTGGGCAGAGAGCTGGAGAGCAGTCCCACCAGGAAGGGGGTAGGGCAGCACACGATGTCAATCATGGATGAGGGCAGAACAGGAATGAAGGTGTGCTGCCAGGAGAAAGGGTAGAGCAGGGCCACCACGGCGTGTGAGCAGCTTGACAGGGTGCTAGAGAAAGAACAACCACGTTAGCAGAGGTTCTTCTTAGTTCAGAACAGCTACCACTTGCTGATAAACTCAGTGTGTTGAAATACAAGTGCCCAAGGGGCTGCCCTTCTGTTGCTTCTGACTTCAGACAACACCAATCCCCTTCCAGTCCCTACCACCTCTGTCCTCTCCAGTGTGGTAGTTCCTCCCCTAATCACCTCCAGGAGACTTCAAACTAAAGGTAAAAAAAAAAACATAATCCATTTGCTTCATTATAGCAGTCAGGAGACACTTTTATCTAGAAGACAAGGTTCAGTGTTCCCAAAAACACTCAACAGCAGCCACTTTAAATGATGCTTAAAATCCAAAAGCAACTTCAGATCTTGGCTGTTATGACCAAGGCAGTAGTTAAAATGCATAATAGTGATATTCTTATGTTGAGCACTAATGCGTGAACAAGGGAAAATGAAAAATAAAATAAAATTGAAAAAAAAATCCTAAAATAAAACTCTACTAAATCAGGTGCAAGAAACCCCTATCAATAATTATTCCAAAGGAAATCTGGTAAAAGCAGCACATGCCTCAAAGTTGGTGACAACAGCATATTTTTATTATAATACATTTTAACGGGCTTATTCACCAACTTCAGTGATACAGGTATTCACCCTGATCAGCAGGGTACTCTAGAAATACACACTGGTATCCACTGAACATTAAGGCTTGAAAATTTTAATGGAAAATGTCTTTCACATGTTGTCTTTCTATCTACTGAATCTGATTCCTTTTTACAGCGACATGGTTTCCAAATGTTAAAAATAAAGGAATGTCATTACCAAGTTAGTTTTAGCATCAGGGGAGTAACGACAGCTTCTCCCTATCAGAGCTTTGAGTTTGGACTGAGTTACAATGTCTGCTTCTCACAGGCTGAGATGACAGAAGTTTGGATTATTACCCAGCCTAGCATGACTGAACTAGTTTTCTCACACTGCAAACTTCTGCTGTGCTTAATGTAGCCACAAAGAACTATAAATAATAACTTCAGAGCTGTTACTGCTGGAGAATGCTGGGGAGAGGTGCAGATTTCTTCTACTGCAAGACTTGGTGGAGACTTTAGGTGGCATCAGACCTCCACCAGAATATCCTTCATGAGCATTTTTAGTTGTGGATTATTCCCAGGCCAGAAGAAAGGTTTCACCTGTTTGTTCCTGTCTGTGATTAACCTTCGAAGTTTGCTAAATAAGAAAAGTGGTAATAAGAGGACAGAGAGGTTGAGGAAGAACAAATGGTTGTCTTTTACTGCAAATAATCTGTTGGCTTGGTTTTAATTGATATTTCCTTTAAGATCTAACAAGCACAGCATGGTTTTATAACATATCTTGCCTGACAGAGGGTTCTTGTAAAATGATGCATTTCTCCAATTTATTTTTTTTTATATAGCAGGCAACAGTGCTATATAAAAACCCAGTGCTATATAAAAACATGTTGCCTCATACTTTGATCTTGAGCGTCTGCCATGACGAGCACAGTGGTGTGTTTTGGAAGAGCTGTGGAACGTGGTACAGACTCCCAGCACTTTCTCAAGATCACTTTTATGACTCTGGCATTTTCAGCTACTACAAATTCAGTCATCTTAGCTGCCCAACTAAAAAAGGAGCCACGCTAAGCTAAAAGCAGGAAGACAAACATTCTTCTGATGCTCAGTTGGTATTTTTTTCCTTTCTATAAAATGCCCTTTTGTAACTTGTTGTTTTACACGTGGTGCTGTGACGTAAATCAGCCCCTGCATCCTCTTGTGCATGCTATTCCCACGCTAGGGGAGTCTTCAGGCTCCGGACAAGGACACTGGTTTCTCTTCCAGAGCTTTCCCGGGAGCTGGCTGTGGCAAGACATCAGCGGAATGCTGCGAGCGGCCATGGTGGGGGGTGTCCTGTGTCAGCACCCCGCTCTGCCCTGCCAGCATCCCCCGACAATCACACCGTTGCCCTTGTCAGCACCTCAGCCTCTGCATTTTAAGACTCTGCACGCAGTTTTTCAAATTCAGCCTCCGAAAATCTTTCCCCGTGAGACATCTCATCCCCATGAAACACTCCCTCTGAACTTTCAGTCCCCAGAACCTCCTGCTGCCTCCCCCATCCCTCCCGGACACTGCTCCCACAGAGGGCAGCAGGACTCTCACACGCTGTTACCAAACTCCTGCTTGTACAAAGTCCCTGAGTCTCTTCTGTAGCTGGAAAGATTCATATTTAGAAAGGATACACCTTTCACTGAAGTGTGAGGTTTTCACATTCTGTAAGGTGAAATTCAGAGATGACAAATGTAACGGACCCCCCAGTTTAAATCTCTAAAATAGGGTTCAGATTCTTTTAAAGAATGTTATTCATGAGAGGCACGTTTAGTAAACTAAAAAAGAAAACCCTACCCTGGGAAACCAAGTCCGCTCCAGTTTTTCCTTTCCAAATGTGCAACCCACACGTTATCCCACTGTTCTTGTTTATGAGAAACAAGCAGTGAGGTCAGATGATTTATTTTCTTTAAGGTGTGTGAAGCACAGAAAGTAGAGCAACAGAATAGTCAAAGAAGTTAGATTTTCAAAATATTTTCGCTTTTAATACTCTAGGGCAGTTTTGGTAATCCAGAGAGCTGGTTTGGAGAGTGGCTTTTTTCATTTGCTCCGTGCAGTTTTACAGGAACACAGCATAATGTTCTAGCTGTTGTTCTACTGGAAAACACTTCTTATATTACCCATATGCGGGGAATTTTATACATGGGCACTAGAAACCAACTCATTGCTTGAGTCACATACTAACAAGGAGCATAAACCTCACACATCAGAGGGGAAGCACTGCTGGAGTCATGCACATCATCCTATTAGCCTGGCCTCATCCCAATAATTTGCACTCTGCCAAAACAAAATTAGAGAATAATTAGTAGAAAATTGCCCAATCTTAATTAATTTCAAAGCACCGGCAATCTACTTAGAATTTGCCAAGGTTTTGGTTCTCCCTTTGTATTTTATTGACTAGATTAAAAAATCCTTCAGTGTTTGATCTTCTCCACATGAAGGTAGTAATATGAGGTTATACAATCTTATTGAGACATTCTTAATCACAGATTTCTCTTGAAGAAAGCTTTTATCATGTTACAGGCAAAATATGGCATTGCTTCTTTCCCAAAGTTGATTTATCTTCCTCTGGGCTATTTTCTTTCCAAAATCATTTTCTCATGACAGCACACAGAAACTTTTCCTTGCTGTGGAGACAACAAGCTTGGACTAAGAGCTGAGGCACAGGAATTTTAGACATGACTGTGATTCAGCTGAATTTTTGAGAACGTGGTTTAGGTCCGTGTCAAAAAGAAAATGACTTAACAAGAACCTTTACTGTCCTTCAGACACAGAGAACGTCTGCTAGCAATTTCTGTGTCGGCCAACTAATAAGTGCAAGCCCAGCCTATATTCATATCTTATCACAGCACAATCACCATATTCTGAGAAAGACACACTGTCCACTGTTGGGCAGTGAATGGACACTTCCCTGGCTGTGGGAAGTGCTGCCAGTGTGGATGTTAGTGCTGGATGTGCCTGTTTCAGAGGACCATGGCTTGTTACTTACTACAAGTCACCAATTGTCTCAAACTGTTAAAGTCATATTCAGTGACACATACTACTCACAATGGAAATATTCTGCAAATATACTTGATAACTCTCTTTTCTTTATAACAGTAGCCAACAGTTATATTCCTTCCCACTTCCCCCTCCACACCTGGAATTTCTCACCGACCCAAGGAAGCCTCTCACACACTGAGCATCTCCTAAGTCCAGGACTGAGCCTCTAACACAGACAACCACTTCCTGACATGGCTCCCTGATCCCACCTGGCTACTCACATGCACCTCCACAGTCATTTTGACATTTTCACTGAAGGAGGAGAAGGCGAGGATATCTCCTCCCTTCCTCCACACCTTACAAGCAGGGCCAAGCCACACAGCAGCTCTGTCACCCCAGGGCTGGTGCCAGCTCTGTGCTGTGCCAGTGCTCTGGACCATGCACTGGACTGTGGCTGACCATCAGAATCTCGTCCCTCTGCTTTCTCAGATGGAGACATAGCCAAAAATGTAAATTCACAAAAAAATAGTGTTTCCACTCTCTGCGTTTACTTTTCCACAACCTTTTTATGTTTCTCATTTCTCCCTGCTGATTAAATTATGCTACTCTGTCCACATTTGCTGAACTCTTTCATCTGCTGTGTTGACACATTCATGCTCCAGCCCACAACCACTCCAAGACAGAGTTACCTCCCTGACACACATCCCTTCATCTGCTTGGAAAAACTTCCTCCCACTTGAGGTTGCAGTCTGGAGGCTCTGTCCTTCCCAGGCGTAATACCTTGACTCACATGGGTATTACACACCCACATGCCTCCTCATCACAGGCCCCAACCCTGCTTTTCTGTGACAGCTCCTACCCTTGGGCCACTGATGAACTGCGTAGCAAAAACAGATGCCTGACACTTCCCTTCTACACCCTGCAGTGCCTCTCCAGATTCTGGATTAACTCCAGTCTCTGGCAGAGAGAGAAGTCTGTGACAACTCTGCAAGTTAACATAGTCTGAGAGGTTTGCAGAGGACTGTGAAGGAGTTCTCTAAAGGACTCTGGGAAAAGGCCAAGGACTCAGCCCATTTCCCCTCCCAACACACAGTCTACAGAGGTAGAAAGGACAAAGCAGAAAGCTTGAAAAGCATCAAAAATGGAAGTAAAAACTGTAACAGATTGCTACAGTTTGGGTGGGAGATGGAGTGCATATGGCACCACTGTTGATGTGCTCTGGCAGTAATTCAGGGCAAAGCTGTGCTGTGCCAGATACAGGACACACTTAAGCTCTGAAAACATAAAGATTTCTCTGGATGCATAAGAATAAATAATATCAGCACTATTAATCAGGCATATAAGACTAAGTAATAGCATCAGGGACAAGATATAAATGAAAACTTGTAATTATCAGAAGTGATGGTCTCAAACTCCAGCTGTCTGGCTGTAAATGAGCTCCCGCAGCACTCCTGCAGGTCAGCCTTTGAAGCAAGCTCTTGAGGTTCCCTGGAAGACCTGGCTGATGACAGGGACATGTTACTGCTTTCTCCCTGCTCCATCATGTGGATGCTCAGCCCCAGTACTCCCCTTGATGCCCAAGTGCTTTTCCTGAAGCTGTGAGCTCCCAGAGCCCCCCAGACCAATCTTGCATTCCCATGGCTCTGTGCTATGAGGACACATTTTCCGTTAACCCAGATAACACCAACTGCGCATGAAAAATGGCAGAGAATTCAAGAACGTCTTTGATACAATGGTGCAGGACATCTCCAGCTTTCCAGCCAGTATAAAAGTGCCAGACATGACAGTGTTTCCTCCTATGCAAAATTATTGCTGACTGTTTCTCTGTTACCATTTCTAGGGTGTTTAAAAGGGAAAAAATTCTTCAATTCCTTCTTTTGACTCAAATCAAAGAAATAACATGTTTTTTCCTTTTTTTTAGCAAGAAGACCTACCCCATGAACACTTCAAATTAAAATCACGTGAGTCACTGTTGCTAGAGGTAAAGAGGGCACAGCAATGGAGCCATCTGACTGCACGGCTGGAGCCCCAAGTTCAGGAATGTGCAGGCACACATGTTTAGGAACAACAGGCACATTCAAAGGTACAGCACTGGATACAGAGAGGGTTGGGGAGGAGGTTGTGTCAGAAGGCAACTGCAGGAAGTGTATGAGATAACCTCCTCACCTAGAACAACATCAAGCAATAAATGTGCTTGTAAACTAATACTGAAGCGAACCTAAAACAGAGATATTTTGAGAGATGAAGCTGTGATGGGTAACATCCAGGCTGATTAGGGATTAAAGGATACCTCTGCGTGTTCATGCATGAGGCATGCAATTTCTGACGGCTCCAGGAGACCTGCCTATTTGTGGGGTTGCTTGCATTTGTAAGGCACTACTGTCACGTGATCTGGATTCAAACTTTAACTTGTTTTCACTGATGTTTTTAAGCATGTGTGTCTCCCTCTGGATAGCTAAATAAACAAAATGAACAAAATAACAATTATTATTTTGTTTCCCAATTTAAAGCAAAGTTATATAGAACCATAAAGTAATTCAGGTAGCAATAAACCTCAGGGGATCGACTGATCCAACTCCCGCTTGCTTGACATCAAATCAGTTTGTTTCCAAAGCCAGATAAAAATATATAGCATTTTGATAGAGCAAACATCTTTTCTGCACGTTTTTGTGAAAGGATGGCATTCTTTGGCAAGGACTTGAAGGCTGGCAGGAGGGTGTGCCCTGTGTGCCAAGGACTCCTTCCAGTGTTGTCTAAACTCACTCTGATTTGGTTATGTTAGAAGCCATCTTAAAATAATATTTTTGTGCGTACTAAAAAGAGACTTATTGAATTATTTCTTTGGAATAAATTGTTCACACTAAGCAGCACCTTCCTTTCCATTGTAGCCCTGGGCTGCACAGAGAAATGAAGGCTCATCTGGGAGAAGAAGGTCATCTTCATCCTGCAGGTAACCCAAAGGAAGGGAGGAAAAGGAAAGGAAAGCAGGGCAGAGGCTGAATTAAGAGCAAGGAGGTAAAAACAAGACCCATGGGACAGAACCGAGAGGGGAGGAAGACAAAATGAGCCTGGTGATCAGGTAAAAAGGAAACTGAGGGCCAAGAGGGCAGGATGCAAAATTAAGGAACTGTGACTGGCTGGGCCGAACAATGCAAGGACCAAGGAAATCAATTTAATGTGATCATGGATAAAGCCCTATTCACACACATGGAGTCAAATTATTACGTTCCTAGGTGAAAATTGTCCCTCCCTGTTGCTGTATGCAGATGGAAGGACCATGAGGCTGTCTGATGCCAATTACCCATCGTTGTTCAGAGCCAGCAGTGCTGAGAGGGGCTGCAGCTGCAGGAGGGAAGGTGTGTGACAGAAGCTCAAAGCCTACTTGTGGCACAGATGGAAACCAAATATAACCAGTATTCTACACTTCAGCCACTTCTGGACTGCTTCTTCCTTACCCCACTCTGCACAGCCTGCTGATAAGCAGGCAGACACAGACCCGCAATTTCTGTCAGGAATAATTACCAAACTGAAAAGACAAGTTTGCTTCACAGCAAATCTATTTATCTGTACCATGAGAGACAGAAGATTGTGACCAAAACAAACACCAGAATTTGGGCTCAGCTTATTACCTTTTGACCCTAATTAATTCAAATCTAGTAAGTTGTCTGGACACCAATAGAAAAATTATTTCGAATGATTACAGAGCAGCAGGAGTTACAGTTAGTTCGTGCAATTAAAATAAAGCATGAGGGGACAGGCAAATTACTGTTTTAGGCTTTGATTCAACACAGTATTTCAGCAGAAGTTTCAGCCTTAATTTACTTTCATTGTGCTGAAATACTTTGCTGAAATGAAGCCTCAGAGACCTTTTTTTTCCCCCACTTATCCTTTAATTAGACCAGCCCTCAAGTACATGCACAAGACGTTATAGCGCCTTCTAAACCACAAGTTCTCTGACTGCTGTGGGAGAGGGCTGCTGCAAAATCAGCCTCTCCTCAGCAAGGCATGTTTCAACTTTGTAAATTTGAATAATTTTTTACTTTTCTAGAAGCCCTTCAGGGGTCAAACAAACTACAGAGGATCCTTCAAGCCTTTATAAGGTTGTTTGGAAGTAGAGATTGCAATTTTTGACGCTATTAAATATTTTAATTTCATTTTAGTATATCATTAATATATTTATTAAGTTTTAAGGATGTAATATATTTTTAAATTAAATAATTAGAGTTCAACCTTCTCTATTGAGAATTTGCTGTGGCAGGATCCTTCTGTAAAGGGCCCAAATCTGTGTAGGACTGCTGCTGCCAAGGCACTTCTCCTAACCTGAGCTTCAGGTAAATCTGTGGCAACCTGGGTAAATCTGTAGCTGCAGGAAGTTTAGGGTGGAGTGGTTGCATATGAGACTTAAAAGAGAGTTCTGAACTTTTTGAATTTCCTGTCACTAAATCTGGTCTTTCTCTAGAATAATCAATAACTTGTTTAAAATCAAAATAGTGTGTTCATATTACATGGAAAATTGTATGACTTTAGGCTGTAAGAGTCAGAGTAATATTTTGCATTATAATGTATTTTATAAAACATACACTTAATAAGAAGTGAACTAAGAGTCACGACCTGAGGTCTTTAGTAGATGGTGGCTAATACTGTATCTCTGATCGATGCCCAACATTCTTCATTTTCAGGAAATACAGGCAAATCTGTATGTGCAATTTTAGGTTACTTTTTCTCTTAATGTCACAGGAGACCTGCCAATATAAAGCTCTGTTCCTAGTGTCTGAATAAAATAAGGAATTCTGTAGTGTAAATGTGATTGTGATGGATAGGAATATGTATAATTCCTGTGAGGATCGTGGTGAGCCAGATCCATTTGGGCCACCTCAAATTCAGCAGTCAGTTCTGAACATGTTGTAACTTAATCATTATGCACACTACAACAAATACTGCTACAGTCAATCTCTGGAACCGGGTAAAGAGCTCTCTAAAGCACAAACAATAGATCTCTCCTGTCTATTATGGGCTGGAACATATATTTCCCAGTCTTAACACACATGAACATATATTACTGGCAGTGAGATAAGACTCACTCTTAGTCCAGAAGCAGGTGAAAATTCCTCACTGTGCACAGAAGCTTGACAAGGGAAAAACATTACTCAAGAATGAACATTTCCCAGGGCAGGTGACTGATTTAACAAACCAGCAGCACTGCTATTGCCCTCAGCCTCCAGGGTGCATCCACTCCTTCCTCAGCTCCTGAGCCAGGCTTCCCCGCTCTGGCGAGCAGCAAGCTGGTGCAGAAATGAGAACCAAACCGTGCTTTTTCCGGGGGGGGGGGGTGGGGGGGTGAAGGGCAGAGTCCAACCAAGGTGGCTCCCCTAATTTGAATGCTGACACGTTTGCTGCAAGTGACCTTTGTGATATCTCAAGGAATGCAAACAAGTGATAACACTGTCGGGGAGAGGGGGGCACAGACTGAGGAGGAAATGCATATTTTCCACATCACATCAGCCTAATTATCAGTTATTGTCCCTTGCAGAATCTTTTAACTATGCTTACAACTCAAAGAGTGTAGCTACTTAACCCTCACACCACTCAAATGGCAGTTTTGCCCCAGAAAAAGGAGCTAAACCCAAACTTTCTATTGCAAGAAACAAGTCGCACTTCAGGTTTTATCTGGTGCTTTCTACAGGGCAGTGTGAGAACAGCCAAGCCTCTAAAAGTCAGTATGTCCTCACCTGTCTGGCAAAAGCAGTGCTGCAGTTCCTTATTGCGGGGGCACCAGTGACGCAGTTAATTTTGGGACATAATCCAGTGACTGCTGAAGGTGAGTTACACAGAGTTCAGGCAGCGATTCCTTTGTGCTAGTGATGATTCCAGGTGGGAGATTTTTTATGATAAACCAAATGTTACAACGCAGTTTCTGGAATTGCTTTCTCTGACTTTGATTCATGGGGCCATGGTTTACCAACACTGCCGTGTCAATGGGTACAGTTCATGGAGCAGACTTGCCCAATATTTTGCGTCATCATCTGTGTTCCTTTACTGGTTCCTCCCTATCATATTTTACTGAAAATTGAGTGGGCAACATCTTCATTGATAAGCTCTTCTCTGACCACATCCCCTTTAGTTAAAGCGTGCAACATCCTCTCTTTGTTTTGTGCTCTTACGCAACAACCTTGGGTCCATCAGCAGCCTCAACGACACTTAATACATCCCCACTGTGTGTTATGAGCACAGCAGGCAGCGCAGAGCGTAAGGGATGAGGGGTGTGTCGTGGGCCTTGCCTGTCCTTTCATTGCTCTCCCATGAAAGCTTGACGGAAGCACATGGACGAAAAAGCTTTTCTGTCACCATAAATGCCCCGTCACACCAGAACAGGCAATGTCACAGAACGTCAGGACATATTTTGGTACACAGGGTACATACTAAGAACAAGGAACTTAAATTTTAGTATTTTCTGAGAGGACAACAAAGAGATTAAAGATTATACCTGTGATACTCGTGGCAGCCGCTGTTGTTATGCAGGAGGGCTGCTGCAGCAATCTGTGCCCAAGTGCAATTTAGGTTCAAGGGCTTAAGGAATGAGCAGGTATGTTACAATGCAATGGAGTATCCAGGAGGTAATGTCAGGAACAACCAGCACCAAGTAGCTGTCTGCCCTGCTGGGATGATGTCTCCTAGCTAGAGAGAGTTGGGCATCATGAGAAACAATGTGCTCTCAGCGATTCCTGTTTTAAAGCCATTGGATTTTTCAGTCAGTTAAAGTAATTCAGACTTTCAATGCTTGATAATTAAACAACTCATAAGGAGATATTATCAGAGAATTAGGTGCAGGTTCATTCTGACTATACGGGAGACTTTCTTTTTGTTTCTTCTCCAAATATTGGAAGACACACATTTTGTACAAAATCTCCAAAAGTTATCATAACTTTCCACAAATTAATAAATTATTTTACTCTCTTGAGAGCAACATTTTCCAAATCCAGCCCCCACCTTTCTATAACACCTGAGTGACAGGCAGCCTGAGGTGCCACAGATAACTTGCAAAGCACAACCCTGGCTCATGGCACGGATCAAGGAGCTGAGAGCTGCAGACCAGAGACCATGCTGTCAGGAGATCTCTCTTTCTCTCTCAGAGAATAGCTTTGAAGTGCTTAATTTAAAGAAAACAGAGAACAGTTGATGAAAGGGGAATGTGGTTTCAACAAAGACATTATTTTTTGCTCCTGTGATACTTGTGCGTAAGCAAGGCATGTGAAAGCCCCTGGAGAAAGAGACATGCAAAGTGCTTTCCAGAAGGAGGGTTTGCCTTTTCAAGGAGCTGGCGTTCAACCATACTTTCCAAGGAAAACTCAAGCAAATGGGATTTTGGGAAAAAGTCAGGAAGTTTCAAGAAAAAAACCCCAACATTTCCAAGTGGAAAGTTATCCTTATAGCCCACAGAGTTATCTGGTTCCTTCCTGCAGAACAGTTTCCTAGCATGAACCCATAACAGAAGTGGTTCTGGCCCAGCTACTCCAGAGGAGCGTTAACTACTTGTTCTTTCCACACTGGGACCCTTGCTCCCACCAGTCCTTGTTAGTGTTCACACTGGTGGTTTCAGATTTCCAGGCCATCGTTGCACGATTAACAAGAGGACAGCTGTAAAGTAGAATGAAGTATTTTTCTAGGTAGTAACCAAGTAGGAGAAGAACAATCCCATCCCCTTAATCCTTCTCATTTAAAAGCTGAAAAGAGAGAATCTGTCTAAATCCTCTTGCAGGGAGCTAGAGGTCAAGTTGGGAAGATGTTGCAATTTACTGCCATATCGTGCCAATAAGCAATCCAGAAGAGAATTACCAAACAACATGGTCATCTTATTATCCCATCCCCTTTCATGGTGAAGGGAGAGAGAATTTCGTTGCACAAATCATAAGTGGAAAAATTATGATGTTTTCCCACTATAGAGCGTTGGCCAAAGCCTGGAGTGACATAAATAAATACCACTGGAAAGGAGGGGAGGAAGAAAAGGAAAATTATACAAGCTCTACCCTTCTTGGGATATGGCATATTAAAAATGCCATTGAAGTTTATTGCATATTAAAAATGTCACTATTAGATTGTTTTTCTCTGGGACTGTGGAATATTAAACAAACCAGAGACTTAGAATGTTCATTTTTCTCCTTGGGCTGTCTCTTTTGCCTAACACAGATTTTCCTACTGTCCATGGGCGGCTCCTCATCACACAATCTAGGTGACAGAGAAAGTAATCCAAGTGGTACAAAATGTAAGTATCTCATGAGAGGATGGGGTAAAGTGCAGAATTTCTTTCAAAAAATCTTGGGAGTCAGCTCTGCTAGTTACCTTAAACCACTGATTTCACATCACATTGAAGACCTTCAATTTTAGCATTCAGACTCTTAAGGTGGTCCACATCTTGTAGGACTGGGCTGCATGCAAACATCCTACTCAAGAAAGATTACTAGCTAGATTTGATAGGAAAGAAAGCAAAATATCAAGAAATTGCAGCTACATCAGGTCAATTAATCACACATATTACAGAAGGTTTATGGCAGTTTTTAAAAAATATTTATTTTTTCTCTTTATTGCTGCTTCATAGT
Source organism: Cephalopterus ornatus (assembly GCA_013396775.1). Lineage (NCBI taxonomy): Eukaryota > Metazoa > Chordata > Aves > Passeriformes > Cotingidae > Cephalopterus > Cephalopterus ornatus. Next base: position 819,150 of record VZRE01012431.1, on the reverse strand, counting down.
GCAAGCAGACTGAGAAAAAAAATGAAGTCTCACAAATGGAAAGTGATGGCAGAGTAGGTAACAGAGACTCAGACAGACTCCAGAGGATGTTCCTTTTATAAAAGATAAAAGGAGCTGCAAGCTGTTGTCCCTCAGGTAAAGCAGGGGTGGTCTGCAGGTTCTAAATCACTCTTCAGCAGGGGCTGATCTGGCTCTTACTGGGGGAAACAGAAACTCTCTGGTTGCTTAAATGAGGAATGGATGTTTCTGCTGTAGAATAAATTCTGTCTACTAGGCATGATTATATATTGGATAATTATACAAGAGTTCATTCTTTCCACTGCAGAAATTAGTGGAAGAAATTCTCTAGCTTATGTTCAGCATATCAGACCAGACAAGTACAATAATCCCAACAGTATTAAGAAAGCGCTTCAAGATTTTTGGATAAAAATATACCAGAAGAAAAGTCAGCCATCCATACTTCTGGGTTTAGATATAAGATTACACATTCCACTGGTACAGTAGTTTGCATCTCTAAACATCTCCTTCTTAAATGCACAGTTGATAACTAAAAGACAGCTAAGACCCCATAGCCTGTGCTCAGAAATGGTACAGACCAGTTAGAGATCAACAACAGTAAGTTCTCCCTCACAAGTTTCTGGTATGTTTGTTGTCAAATTTTTCTCACCTTTTTTTGTGGAGGTTTTTGCAACAGGGGAAAGTAAAGGAAATCTTTATTACTGGCCAAAGCTCATGTCTGTTTACTAAGCACACATTCTCTCTCTGCCCTAATACACGTGGTTTTTACCTTTTAAACTGCCAGCTGGCAGGTTTTACAAGAGTTATGACATGACAGACTGTGGGAAAGGAGCATTCCTAGGCAGGAGGTGAGGCCGGCCAGACCTGTCATTGCCATGATTAGCTTGTAAGAATTATATCCCATTTTTGTTAATAAAAAATGAACAATAAGGAAATAGGGAATGAGCTTGCACTTTTAGTAATCTGCCAAAAGGTTTAACTGCTCTTGCTTTTCTGCTTGACCTTGCTACAGGACTGAGGAGCAACAATTTGTTACTAAAACATTGCCACTTATCTCCTATTTAAATTTGCATATTTTAACTTGAGCTGCAAGATCATGCTGTGATTTCAGCTACTGCATTAAAGGATCCCTAATATTGTCTTTCTAGGTAGGCACTGAGAGATGGGGACCAGGCTACCTCTCAACTTTGCTGCTAGTTCCTTAAGCCTCATGACTTCCAAAACAACAGATTCGAGTATGAGGACAAGCATCAGTTGTCCTTGAACATCCTGGGTGTAACAGCCCTGAGCTGTGTCTGTCCATGAAGTTTGGGAAATGCTGTTGTTTCTTCCAAAAGCCTTTGCCCTTGAATACAAGTACACTCGGCTTCCCTTTTGCTCCACAAAGTTAACAGAGACATGCCTGTGGGATGACTACCGCCGTATTTACATATTTGTGCTCTGTCCTATATTAGTCAGTGTTTCTGTCAGCAGCCCATAACCTTGGGTCAGGTCTAGGATCCACCTGGACTTTCTACAGTTGTGCTGCAAGACAGATCCTTCCTGGCAGTCCGGAATACTTTGGGGAGGGGTAGGGAGGTTATTATCCTTAACAGGATAAAGTCTTCACACCTCATAGCAATAGCACCTCTTGACTTCCTGGGGCAAGCAGGAGGAGGGTTTCAGGAGGCTGCAGCACACCCAGGTGAGAGACTGCTGGTCTGTGCTTGGCCAGGGAATGGGTGCTGGCAGAGGGGCAGAGAAACATGGAGAGGGGGGAAAACTCTTATTGATAAGATAGAGTCATCTGTGGCCATCTGTATGGGAGGAAGACCCTGATGTGCAGAAGATTAAGCTGCACTGAAATTCACTGTCATCCTATGTTGCCTCAGCCTCATTCCCTCGGGACTTCCTGAGCTGGCACTGGCACTTAGGGGAAACACCTTGCCCACATCCACCTTGAGGTACATTTCCAAGTTTATCCATATGGTTTAGGAGCATAAACCACACTGTTGTCGACAGAGATTTTTTTTTTTTCCTGATGCTCATGCTCCTGTTTCACTGAGAAGTAGGTGAAATATCTCATATAAAAACAGCATTCATAACAATGAAAAGTTATTTTGTCTTTTTCAAGAGCAGGGACTCTATAGAAGCCTTTCACAGCCCTGAAAGTTCTAGAAAGGCCACTGAGAGGAATATTGTAGGATTTGGATGCATAGCAAAAGACAAGCCTCATCACTCCCACTGACTCTGGCTGGCATTGGACTGGACCCATATGTGAAATGTAAACAAAATACCCTCTGAGTCCTTCACAATATAGTGGATTTCAGCAAGAGTGGATTTTATTTATAAAAAGTAGGGTTATAACAAAAGGACATTGGTATGTCCTGGGGCTTCCTTTCCCATTCACTGAATATTTAGGGGAAAAGGCAGAGACTGTTCTTGCATGCATGGATACCTCACCTCTTCAGCAAACATGTCCACAAATTTGTTTCCCCAGCGTTAAACTAAAACAAGCAGAGAAATATTTTTCTTCCAGAGTTTGCTTTCTATTTATTTTCTGTTGCTACCTTTGTGACTGCAGCAATGTCAGTGTTCCTGAGCCCTAGAACCCATCTGCTGCCTTTCAAACCCCAGAGGACGGCCCTAGAGCAGCTCTCCCTTTGCAGCTGAAAGTCATAAGACTATTTCAGAGTTGGGGTGAACAGGCAGAATGCCGGCAACATAAATAGGGCTTCCAGCTGGGTCAGGGATTTAAACAGGGATGGGACATACCAACTCAGTTGTGTTTTCAGCAGATTTTTAAGGAACTGGAGCCTTAAGTTACCTTTTTAAGAGTTGTTGTAATTATTATTATTACAATTGTTATTATTATTCCAAGTTTCTCTGTTGTTATCTTTATTTCTCTCTCTTCTTGACTGCTCATGGAAAGCAAAATACTGAAAGGTCACGGGCAGATTCAAATTCATTTTTGAAGGTAAGCAGATAGCTGCAGGGATTTATTCACCCAGTTTCAAGCAGAAAAAATGTATTATCAGCTTACTGATGGAAAAAACTTCCAAATCTAACTGCACATATCTAACTAGGGCAACCTTACGGTCCTGTCATTCAAAAATTCTCACTGCAAGTTGCATCACTTGTGACAACCTCTTCTGCACAAAGATCAAGGACTATAAATTTTCACATTCTGGGCACTATAAGAACCATAAATAACAATTTATCAAATTAATCTCACTTCACTAGGTGAGACTTTTACAAACTTGTATAATGTGTGAACTCATTTATTGCTCAGAGACCTGTTAAACAGGCAGCCATTGCATTGTTTGAAGCCTAAACCTCAACATCATTAATTTCTAAGCTAGTTTCTGGGTACATACAGAATTCAAATCCTTGTAAAATCTTTTTAATTTCCTGCTCTTGTTCTCTGGGCACATTGGGTGGACTGGTAAGATATTTCACTTCTTTTTTTTCCACATTACTGGTAAACTCTTTCAGCTTCAGCCACAATGCCCATAAACAAAATTCATGTCAGATAAGGCAAAGGTTCCAAGACAGACAGTTATTAGCTCAAAGCCAGAGTGTTTCATTTTAGACTTCATCCCCATTTAAACCATTTAAACCTCAACAAGTATTGAATTTAAATCCACTGTCACTTTCTCCAGGCCCTTGTCAAAAGACTCATTATTAGTTTCTATTTTACTGTACCTCCTAGATCCCCATGCTGAGAGGGACCACACTGCATAAAGCAGAGTTGCATGCACACACAAAGCAAGAAGCAGTCTCTGTCCTAGAGTGTTTGTGATCCCAGGCAGCCCAGACAAAAGGTAAGAAAGAGGTGCTATGTTTACAGCATGTGTCACTCAGCAAGTCTCTGGGTTCAGAAGGATAGCTCAGGATTCACAGGTCTTAATCCAGGACCTTATCTACCATGTCATATTTTGTCATCCTCTTATTAAACAAAACAAAGGATATGTATACAGTAAAGGGTACATGTGGATATAACAGAGTATATGGATATAAACCTTTTTGTATGAAAGGTTCTGTCCTTCTTACAGGAGCAAAAACTTCAAAAAAAAACTTTACTTCAAAAACTTTACACAAAACTTCATAAGCCTCTCAGATCCATCTGAATCCTCTCCTTTCTCAAAGTATGTGTTAATGGCCCCTGCTGACTTGCTCTCACACAGGAACAACAGTTCACCAGAGAATAGTTTTTGCATGAGAACACAATGTTTGGATATGTGTTTACTGAAAGGGATCTTTATAGATTTCTGGTCGCTGTTGGTCCCGTTTCCCTATTTCTGTGTGCCAAAAGGGTGAGCAGCACATTGCCTCTAAGAAGGACTGTTATCCCCTGCTCCAAGGCCTCTAGGACTAGGCAGCTATCAGGAGAAAGGTAATTGCATAGGCAAGCCTGAGCTGCTAACCTCCAGCCAGGGCTGCAGTGTATAAAACCCTGGCTGCCAGATGGAGACCTGGGTCACCATGAGCCCTCAACATTGGCAACATGACTGCTTTCCGTGCCAAGCTGCCTTAAGCCTGTCAAAGTAAGTTTAATTGTTGCTTCTCTTCTCTGCACAGTGCCCAGAAGCCTGACATGGTGTTGGCTAGGCCAGCTGTCCCAGAGGAACACTCCAGGCAGGGAATGGCTGCTGTCTGCCCCTGCCCCCGTGGCTGAGGATGTCTCCTGCAGCAAGCCATCCCCTCAGTACTGTGCCCATGGCCCACTGCCCGTGGTACTTTGCCAAACTGGGGCAACATTACAAAGGAGCAACCGGGAACTCCAAAGCAGAGCAGCAGCTGGCAGCAGCACAGCAGAGCCCTCACTTCCGCTGTACCGTTTCTGTGATTTTCCACCCAAATCATTGTGCCATTTGAAGGAATCTGTGTCATTCTGAGTTACAAGTCAGACTTGTGGGTGCCATTAATTCTGCTCAATGAATGGTAAAATAGAAAGAGATAGAATGTTGTAAGTAAGCATGCTGTGGAAAAAGAGCCAAAGGGAACACACCAGCAACATTTTCAAAAGCCACCTGCCGCAATATTCATGGTCTGACTCACATATCTACTAAAGTACTGCAGAAACCCTGGACTAGTTACACAATTCGCACCAGGAGTTAATGTAAAATTAAGTCTTCCCAAATGGTCATTCAAACTAAGTAACTAAGGGTTGCTGACAAGGGAAGGGATGAAATAAAATGTTCCATCCATGTTTTGTTGTTCTACACAACAAAAAAGGCTGCTAAGGAAGTAACTTTTTAACTTGAGAAGGGTCTGCAGCTTTAAGAAATTCTCCCCTAAAGGTTGTAAAGCTTTTACTATGCAAAGTATTTTTGCTATTATATACACTGGCAGCCACTAAGTGCAACTATTATTTCTGGCAGTCATTCAGAGAAGGTTGGGACTGATAAAGTGTTTAACAGAGTTTGTTTGGGTAGATCCATCTGTGTTTTTAACCACCCATACAGTCTTTTGTGTCCTTTTAAAAGATGCTGCATGTTCCTGAGTCTAATAAATTACAGCCTTTATTTTTATTTGCCATCTTTTATTATTTATCATGCCACAGCAAAGAATGTCTTATTTACAGTATCCACACTTTTCTATACAGATTCCTGGACACAGGCATCTGAAAAATAGGATGTTTCTTTGCTGTGGGGCAGGGGTGCAGGCTGCACAGAGCTCCCACTTCCTTGGGAAAAGCCATGTAGAATTGTGACCTATTGCTCTCACTCCTTACACCTTGGAGTGAGCTCATGCTTCAGAGGAACCCAGAGGGGAGATTGCAATCAAAGGGCAGGGAAGCAAGAGCCATGTTGAAAGGTTGTAGCAAGCAGTCCAAGATGGAGCTTCAAAAAGGAAATGTTTTCAGGACATGTGAGCAGCAGGAAAAATATCCTAACTAGTTGGGATGGACTGGGATAGCTTTTTAACACTTCCACTGGATGGATTTGGCAGTGCAGGGTTTGAAACCTAACCCTGTTATAAACTCTCTGTAGTGCATGGAGTAACCCAGGGGAACTCTCAGCACCCCACTTCCCTGCCTGGCTGCAAGGTGACAATCTCTGCTACTGTTTATGAGTACTCTGTGTCCAAAACCTGAAATGAAATATTGCCAGAACCCCATTGCTTCAAAATGCTGTGCAAACAGTTGCTGACTATGAAGTAGGTAAGAATAGGTGTTTTACAGATGGGAAAGTAAGACAGAACAAACAGCTTGTAGCTAATGATCACTAGTGAATGTGTGCCCCACATTTGTGACACAAATTACTTCCACTGGTGTAAAAAGACATTTAAATTCCACAGTGAGAGGATCCTCACATCTGACAACCATTCTGTACAGGTCATAAAGCTTCTTGTATCCAGAGATAGCACTGTCCTGAACTGTCCCGGTTCAGGTCCCTCTGCCACTTACCTGAGCTTATCTGCTACAAAAATCACACGCCGCTCCAACAGGAGAGAAGCGAAGATCCGGATGATCTGACGAACGCTGAGGCACTTGAAAAGGCACTCAAAGTCCACATGTTCCAGGCGTGAGTCCATGGGCCTCCGCAGCTCAATGACCTAAACACATCCAACAAGCATCAGTCGGCATCGCTGGCCAGGGCTCACAGTGCCAGGGATGCCCGGCACCCCAGCCTGGGCCTCCAGCACTGTTCCATGCTTTCCTTTCTCCTTTTGAGGGGACACAGGGAATGAACACCATCCCCCCTTCGGCAAATGGAGGCTGGAGGCAAAGCACTCCACAGAAATGGCATATTGCACAATTCACTATCCAGTCATTCTTCCCAGAATACAGCTGTGTGCATTGCTGTCATTTCTGAGGGAAGCATATTTCTCCCTTGTAAACATTGTGAGAGACGTAAAGCTTGGCTCAGTCACCACTGTGAAACAAGTAACAATTGGAAACACTGGAGCTGGAAGCTTACTGGGTTAAAAGAGTTATAAAGACAATGTAAATTTGGTTCTAAGCTTGGCTAGCAATTCATGTTAACATCTAGATAGGAGCCAGGGACTGAATTAAAAGGCCAGGCAGAATTTAAACCAAATTTACTTAATTTCCACTCTTCCATGATGCATAATTCACTAGATAATGTTTAAAACTTTTTTATTTTCATATATATCTTTTCATATAAAGATATGTACATATATATATACTTAACTGGGGAGTCAGGACAAGGCCTTAGATGGTGACTTGTGACATCCCTTTAAAGTCTAATTTTCATACTTCATCCATGACCTCAGGCCCTCTCCTTCCTTTTCTCAAATGTCTTTTGCTTGATTCCTTTATTATATCTTCCTTTTACTCTGCAATTGACATGCTCAGATGTGGAACTTGAAGGCAGAGGACAGAAAAAAGAAGAGGGAAAAATAACATGAAGAGAGTAACAGAAGGAGAAAAATATGAAACGCGAGAGAGCAAATGATGGACTATTGAGGAACTTGAGGAAAGAGAAGGGAAAGGGAAAAAGTTGTCCAACTTGAAGTTGTGTTGAAATCTCTGAAGGCATATTAACAGGAACATATACACATCTTCTTCCCAGATGTCCAAAAATCACCATCACTTTGTTTTAGACCACTTTTATGTTCTCATGTACATGATACCATATTCCACAAGCATGTCATATCAGGTTTAAACAGGAGTAGGCCTTACAAAATTCCTCACAAACAGTATTTGTGTACTGATTTGATTTTTTTAAGCCCGAAATACAGAAACATGATGATGCCAGAGTATTGGACACCCATCACTGAGCTGCTGCCACAAAAACCAGTAAGAAACAAATTGCTGAGTGACAGTGTACCAGGAATGTCTCCTTGGGAAATGCTGCCTGCCTCCTTCTTCCTCATAACCAGTAAAGGTGCCCATTTCCATTCCTTAACCTTGGGATTGCAAGCTCAAATCAAGTTTGTGTGCCAAATCACAAAGAGCTGATTTTACTGAAAAACTTCCAACACTAAAATGTTGCTGCAGGGTAGGATGCAATGCAAGTTACAGCAGCTTTTACAAATACCATGGATGTTTTCTGTTGCTTGGCAAAGCCTTCTGCTTCACTCTGCTCATCACAAAGAAATATACTGTCTACTTCCCAATTAATCATCATCTTTGTTTAAGCAAGAGGAGCCACAATGGAAGGAAAAGATTCTGTTCCTAATTAAGCCAGTGCATTCCATTTAAATAACGAGTTTGTACTAGCATAACAGAGAGCAAAGCTCAGCCAGAAGAGAGTTGTTTGTTTGCTTGGAATTATCTCAATGTTTTTCTCTGGGAGAGTTCAGGAGCTTGAGCAGAGGATAGAGAAGTTGCAGATCCATGTTTCCCAGATATATTCACATTGAAAAAGCATTATCAGATCTTTCCACTGTTACTCCAATCACCCTTTCAGCTGTTGCCTCTCCAGAAGAAAATGCTTGTAACTTTAACATGCCTTGAAAGTGAATTACACAAGGAACCCTTTACATTTCATACCAACTGGCATTACAGGCCCACTCCACTGGAGTCAGTGGCATTACATTTAGAAAAAATATGATTTAATGTAAAAACAGTAAAAGCACTGTCAAACTAACCCTAAGGAGTGCAAAATAACCCTTATACAGGATTTTTTTTTTAAACTGCTTTCACTAACTGGGACAAATTCTATTCCTATCTTCACTAATGTATCCCCTCTATATGCTTGCCCATCTGAGTGTACCTACTGTATACTTACATAAGGGCATGCAAAGAGCAAAATTTGACACAGTTAATGGCTGGCAGGCCTCAAGTTTTTCATCAATATTGCCATTTTTCAGTAAGGCATATGTTGTATGGTAGGCTTCTAGCTACTTGAGTAAGTAATAAAAAGAAGTTATATCTATATATGTATGTATGTGCACACACGCACAAAAAACTTCTATGAGACACACTTTTCTTGGAGGGCCAGTTAAAGGATATTTATTACCCAAAAAGAGCCATTTAAATGCTGCTGGTCACTCCTACCAAGGCCAGGACCAGCAGTAATGAGTTTTGAAATAGCAACCAGCTGCTGAACTGCTCAAGTACAGACAGCATGGGAAACTCACACTTGCCTGTTATCACTGTGATAAAGCCCAGCAATGCCGTAGTCTGTGAACTGCACTTGGCCAGGCCATACTGGGACATTTGTGTTGTGGTTCTTTTCTTAAACCCAACCTACTAATAAATATAAAATAATAAATAAATAACAATAAATTGGCTTATAACCATGAATGGGAACTAGCATTAGCACATCAACACTGGTGCAGTTCCTGCACTGCTTAATTTGAGGGTGTGCCACCTTACATCCCTGCAGTATCTATATGTCTCCTGTTTTTCTTTTGCTGTTTAATACTGGAGTGGTAAAGGGGAAGACTTTTATTGTTTGCAGTTGCTTTTTACCTCGTTTCCAGCTCCAGGCAGAAAAGTTTTGACTTTGATTGTCTTTCCAGGTGCAGGAAAAGGAGATTCCATCAGACTTCTCATAAATGGATAAACCAGGGCAGCAGATATTCCCCTTCTCCTTTCAACCTCATCCAGGATCTAATTCATTAGTAAGACATAAGAGAGAAAGAAATGGAACATGTCAACACCACACACACTTTTGAAGCATCTCTTAACCCACATGTGCCTAAACATCTGGCACATCTAAGTTTAATTCTCCTCTGACATGCATTTCTTCACTATTATCAAGGCCCTGGGATAGGATCATACCCCAAAAATGATTCACTTTCCGGTTACAAAATAGAATCTGTTTGTGAATGCAGTTAACACAGAGGCAAGGAAGAATGAACGAATCTGGAAAGGAGAAAGAAGACTCGGCATGACAAAAGGGATCTATATTGTTGGGATTTTGCCTGAATAACAGGGTGAGCTGAAGGAGAGAAAGATGAAGACAAATCCCCTGATCACAGGCAAGGTCAACATCATGTCTCAGTGGTACATCTTGAAATTTGTATTAAGGAGAAACACTTTCTTCTACCCTGGGCGTCCCTTCCATTTCAACTGAGATGGCAGGAAAAGGCCAGAGCAGCAGGAAAAACAATGCTGCCACACTATGATAGAGGTGTACCAGGAAAGAGCTCCTGAAAGGGTGCCAGCAGTGGCTGTCACATCACAGTCTGGGCTGAGCTGGAGAGCCACAAGCAGCCTCATGAAGCCTGCCCAGCTGTTCACACTGGGTGCCTGTATTATGGTCATTTTCTGTTTGACATAGTGCAGAGCCGCCAAGCTAGTTTTGAAATAAGCAGATGGAACTTCTTAGGGAGAAGACTGTTATTTTCTTCTCTCTTTGGACACATGGGCCAACATAAATTGGATCACAGCTAAGTTTTCCCACATTAGACAGACCATATAGATGATAAACCTAAAGAAGACGAGAAAGCAAGTTTCAAAGCAGTTAGTGGTTTGACCTGAAATGGTGATCTTTTAACCACCACTCAAGAGCAAAAGGCCATACAAGAGTTAGTGGGTCTGAGCCAGGCATTTTCTTTTGTTTCTCTTGGAAATTATTTTCACTGAAACAGAACATTAAAAGATACTTAAGCACAAGCTGGTGACTTGCAATGATAGCTGGTGACACCAAATGCCAACAGAGGCATTCGCTAGTGCATAGTTTCCCCTTCCTCCTTGCAACATAGTAAAGGCCCCTATATACATAACTTGCATTCAAGTCCATGGCAGTGGCAGATAACCATAAATGAGGATATGAATTTTATTCTTGATGTGATTTGCAGCATAACTATCCTCACCAGACAAAACCAGATGCCCAAATTGGATGCAGTAATGAACCAGGGCTGTGCCCCAGGTTCCTCAGTGCTCCTGCACTCTTGTCAGCACACAGCTGTAATGTGCCCAATACCCATCTCCTTTTCTGCAGTCACTGTCTGATCTTTCAGTTGCTGGAGTTGGAGGTCATGTGGGTGTCATATGCCTGCCCCAACAACCTTCACAACACAAATAAAGAGGAGCATTTAAACCAAATAAAAGTTGAACAGAGATCTCATGAGATAAAATGGTTAAAAATATTTGTTGAAACCATGACCAAATGAATGACTGGAAGTTAAGATATCTGTGGTTCTCAAGTCTGTCTTAGCAATAGGTATTACAAGAGTGAGTGAGCAAAAAAAGGAAGATGTGGACGATGAAAATAATGCAGGGTTATCAGAAATAGGATGATAAATATTTTAAAACAGAGGAATGCTTTTGCTCTTCTGGTAAATAATATCCAAGATTTAATAATCTGTGGTCTTTCATCACTCACATTTTACTGTAAAGACAACTATTCCTTGTTTTTACTAATTCAGAAAAATGCACCATCATGACTTTTTTCCTCTCTTTCACGGGATTTATCACCTAAGGACAACCGAGGTTCCTCTTACCGGCTGAAAAAAGAGACTGTCTCACTTTTCAAGAACTTGTGTCTCCACCCACACCACATCTGTGTTCAAAACAGGGATGCTAAGGCTCAAGCGTTTCCCCCTCCATTTAACAACTGTTTCCTCCAACCCCTTCTCAAATGTGGTTCTTGGAGCACGTACTAGGGAGCTGTGCTAAAACAAGCCCAGGGCTGGAGTCAGCCCCGTGTGCCCAACACCCTGTTCCCACCCTGGTATGGTGCCACTGGGAGGTGACCCTCTGCAGGACAGCACTGCTGTGGCCAGACCCCAGTGTGGATGGGGCCTTTCTGCAGCCCAGCCCCTCTACGAACCCAGGAGTCAAAAACCAGCACAGATGTGTCACAGCCCCATTCAGGACCCAGTATGGAGCTGAGTGGGACCTTTCCTTCCAGCACACACCAAGAACTCGAGGCACTCAGGGCCTGCCTGCCACAGTGCCTGGGAACAGCCCCTGCTGAAGCCACTGGAGTTACACTCACCCGTCAGCCTTGAGGTCACTTTGGCTGAATGACCAGATACTTTTTCCCAAATTACAGACTGAACTGGAAAAGCAGATTATTTGCAATTTTTGTACAATGACGTTCCTTGCCTGACCTTATACCTCAGCTACAGTGATACTTGGTTGTAAGGAGGATATTTAAATTTTCTCCTGTTTTGTTTTTTTTTTTGGCTTATTTTTCCCTCTCCCAAGTTTTCCTTTTGAAAAAACAGCTCACTATCAAAATTAGATAAAAACATAATAGCAAACAAAGGGCCTCAGGAGATCTGTCCATACCACGAGTCTGGTGAGCTGTGTGATCCTCCCAGAACAATGCATCCCAGAACAATTCTGTTTCGCTCACAGATATCTGTGTTTAGATACATATTATGTCTAAGAGACACTGTTATAAACCCTTTATTTCAGAGCTTTATGAAAGATGTCAGAAGCAGAATTGCAATTAACTATTGCAACCCAATTGTCGTACTTCACACAAGGGTTGTGTTAAACAAAGGTTTATCTAGAAAAGCTTGAAATCTGCTTTGAAAATAACATTCTCTAGGAATATTAGATTGTATGAGGAATATAAATGCTGTGATTTTTATTAACTTCAATGATTTACACGTTCTTTTCAACTTTATTCTTATATGAATGAACAAGAAAAACCTGTGTAAGGTGTTTGAGATTTCCCATATCTGAAGTGAAAATGTCTGGCAAATTAAAACCTTATCAATTAAAATTTGGCCAATTAAAAGATTATCCATGCTCTCCTAGCCTCCTAGAATTAAAAAAAGTTTCAATAGCGTTAAGCATAAAGAATTCACATATCAAACAGTCTTTTTTCTTAACCTCATCATTCCACAGGGTATTGGAGTAAAAGTGGTACTGGCCCATCATTCAAACTATAGGTGCCAAGAATTACAGCTCAACACAGAACGGCTGTAGAAAACAATGGAAAAAACTTCAGGCAGCCAGATCATACAGACACCCAGATGTTTTTTGAATCAAATTCTGCCTCAGTCACAGAAGTAATAAGATTTTTTGATGAACCCAGCAATAGGGATGAACTATCCAAAACAGCAACTGTAAAATAGTTATCTCCCATCAAAGGAAGAAATTCTTCCCGTCTGGTTCATCACTGCAGATGTGTCTCAGTAAACAATCAAATTAAAAAGCAATGTTCAAAAGGTATCTTCTTACCTTGGAAAATAAGTCAAAACACCCCAGCCGGCTGATGACGCAATAAACCTCAGGTAGGCGTGGGCCTTTTCCACTGGGCTGATAACAGCAAAAAGGAGATAGAAATTACATATTAATTTGGAGTCCTAAGGAAATACACTTCTCTCTCTGATCACACAGTTGGCCATCATGTGACATAGTTCACTATCTGTTTCTCCAACACATAGCTGCTCTTGGAAAAGCATCATATTTCTTCCATAAGACAAGAAGCTAAGAAGTGTAAAGAGTGCTTATCCTCTTTGGAAATCACAGCGCGTTGAAGCTGTATTCCAGAAACACTCCAGCTTGCAGCCATAAAAGCACATTGAACTAGGTCTCTAACTCGTGTCTCTGCTAGCTCTGTCCTCTGCTCCTGCTGCAGCCTGAGGAGTGGGGCCACCCTGGGGCCATGTGCTGGGAGAGGAGATCTACAATGCTAAGGGAGGTTATGATGGCTTCAGTTCCCCACTCACTCCATGGTGTTCAGAGAGAGTTCAACATGTAGAAAGCAAGCCCACAAACCTAAACAAAGGCAAGCTGCATGAGTAAATCATTAACTTCCTCTGATTAACTCCTGATAAACATGAAACTCAAATAACTTAAACAGTGGAAAGTATGAATCAACGATGCACGTCCCCCCCGGTCCCTCCCAGAAAAACCTGTAAAGATCATCCTCTATAACCATCCTATATAAGATATTTCCTAGAAAAGCAAATGGTATTTCCTAAGCATACTGGACTTTGCTACCTTGCCTATACCACTGCAGGGAAGGCCCACCAGCACTGTGTATGAAAGAAGGATATAGCCACTGAGTGGATTCACCTGGATTCAGCTTATTTACTGGAAAATAAGTAGAATTAGGCCAATGCTGAGCACTTTAGAAAAAACACCCTCACTGCAAGGTCCTCAGGGCAGAGAGCTGGTATGCCTGTGTACAGTGTGTGCTGATAGCAGTGACATCTATGCATAGCAGCTTTCCACTGTATTTTTAATAAGCTGCGATGTAGCATTCCAGAATTGTGTATTTGCAATTGATTTTCACCAGATCAGCAGGCACACGCTTCCTGGGGGCTGTTATTTCAACAAGGCATCTTGTTGACTTCAGGTCACGTGTTCACTTCAAATATAATGCAAGGAAGTCCTGGTGCTGCCTCGTCCAGGAGCTACATCCATCACAGCACAGAAGGGCTGCAGGTACGCTGGCAAACCCCAGAACCACAGCAGCAAACATCTGAAAGGGGGGTCTGAGACAATAGGCTGCCTACATCCTTGTGTCTTACGTCTGTGTTGCATGAAGTGAAAAGCGACTGTAAAAGAACCACTTGGCACCACTCAGCCTCTTTGTGCAGCTGTACAATACTGATGTGCAGCAGTGACAGAACCATCTCCATCAATAACGGCTCCATGATAGAGGAGGTCAGTCACTGTTTCCATCAGCTTCTGCCCACTTGTACATTTAGCCCAAGTGGCTGATGATGTCCTCTGTTATCAACACAAAGGTCCAGTGTATTTTTCTCTTTGAATCATCATTAGACTTTGCTGATACAGTGATTAACTTCCCCGCAGTGTGTTTGACATTCACATGCCACAGAGATGGCAGTCGAGAGAAACTGAGGGGTAGCTGTGCTTTTTAAATCTGAATATTGGAATCTAGACTTGGACAGTCAGCAGGTGCCTGCCTGTTATAATAAAGACCACAAAAAAATACCAAAGCTAAGTGAATACAGATGAGTCTATTTCTGGATCCGAACCTGCTCACTACACGTCACATCTCTGGAAAAGCAGAGCTCTTTTTTGTCCATATTAGGTATAAAATCCTTTCTAAAGGCACTGAGTGATTATATCAAGCATGTGGGATTTTGGTTAAAATCATTGTGTCAAATCTGCAGGAATGCCGAAGCCATGCCAGGAGCCTTGGATAGCTCCCAACCAAGAGCTGTCTCACTGAGTGCCAGTAAAAACAGCACATTCTTGGGTCATCTATAAGACCAGAAACAATAACTGCTTAGTGCTTACTCCAAGATTCTTCTTCATGAAATACCATTGCTTTCAAATGTCTTAAAGGCTACATGCCTGCGAGAGCTGGGATTCTTCCCTTCTTGCACTCATCTTATAGGACATCCTTTTCTATTATTTCAGAGGCTTTTGCCTGCCAACAGCACAGCCTCACAGATGCATACACATCATCTGTAAGAGGCAGCAAGCAAAAGCCTCAGGCAGAGCCATTCTGAGAGGCAGGATTTCTCAAATTTATAACACCCTTCACATAACCTCCCCTCTCAGCCATTAGTTTACACCTCAAAGATATATCTGAAACACCTGCTCATTGTACTTTAGTTTGCTTCTGTCCCAGAAAAAAAAACATTGTATGGGACATGTCACTCCTGCCTGGATTCATCTCTCCTCACTAGGGAAGAGTCAGGCACAGGGTCTGGCTAGCAGTCCTAGTTTAAACTCCTCTCTTCCCAAAAGAGAGCCCTCCCAAGTTGCAGGGTGTGCTCTACAAGGCTCTACATGGCCTTGGAGCCATGTCCTCCATCCAAGAATCACTCTTGCACACAAAGAATAGGTGCTGTTCAGGAAAGTGATATGGTAAAGCAGCACAGCTGAGAGGCACCTGAGTGACTCTGCCTTGATGCACTGCACTCCTCCTGAAAGAAGAGGGATGTAAGGGATGATGTTTTGGTTTGGATTTGTTTTCAATTTGTTTTCATGTAGTCCAGGATATTTTCAGCCCTAGATCAGTATAACAAATGAAAATGCTAATGAGTTTTGTCGATAACAAGACAGTTTCCCAAAAGGATGAACATAAACTGATAAGAACTTGGCTATGACATGGAGAAGCTGAGATCTACATCTGGGCTTGTCCGTGGGTGGCTCAGCACAACCCTTTTTATAGTGAGTTTAATCTGAATTTTAGTGACAGAAGCCCACTCCAAAGCTTGCTTTGGCAGGAGAAACGAGAGGATTTTGCTCCAAAAACTAAGCCTGCCATTTTAATCTTTCAAATCACACCTCTCTGCCTGCGCGCTTGAAATCTAGGGGGGCCTCCAGAGATTATCCCAGTCTGGCATAGCACTGAGAGTCTCTCGCACACTGCACATGCCTGCTATCAAAGCAAGGCAGGTTGTCCCTGCAGTGGGCACACCCACCAGCCATTCAGACACATAACTCAGGGGGTGGGGGTTTATAAGATGTTGAGGAGATCACGGAGTGTCGGGAAAGCTTCTGGTTTCACAGCCCTAGAAATAACTGGGAAATGCTAGCACGTTGACATCAGAGGAACCAAAGCAGCAGGGATCAAACACAACATTTTCCCTTCTGCACTTCTCCCAGCTTCTTCCATCTCCTGAAGATTAACTGTGTGGAGAGAAAAAGCAGCAAAACCGGAACTACTAAACGGCAAGAAAGAGGAAGATGCACCACAACCCTACCTGCCATCTTTAAGAAGCAGGAGTGCAGCATCAACCTGAAACTCCAGGGCTGTGCTCCTTTCCCCCCCCCAGAATGGGACAGGACATCTTGCCCAAGATCTTCTAAATAATTCGCCAGAGAGCATAATTCGGAAAACCAGAGGAAGCAGTAAGAGTTGCCCCAAGGCCAGGTGAAAAAGGACCATCAAAAATGCACTGCAGCAGCTGAGTTGTCTGAAGCAAGCAACCTTTGCAAAGCACATGTGCTAGGCAGCATATCCAGAAACAAAGATGTGCCTTAATGGTGTCAGGAATCAGAACAATTCAAAAACATTGGGAGACCAAAATGAATAGTCAGTCACAAGCCAGTTTCTATGGCAGCTCTTGATTCCTTGTTAGGGACAAGCCAAATTCAGACCATGAGAAAACTGTGGGTGTTTTAAATCCAAAAGCTCCTCTTAAAGTCTTCTTGTTATTTGTGAAACATGAACTGTGAATGCCAGAGCACCCAATGTGCACAGGGTGCCTGGGGAAGGAAGGGCAGGGTAGAGGGAAGAAGGCAAGGAGAAGAAAAGGTTTTCCAGTGAGCTTTTTTCAGATGCATAACCATTTTGCATCCAACAAAAGTTGTTTTCACAGCTTCCCTTCTCCTGGGGCTGACAGGAGAACAAATTCCCTTTTCCTGACCCCAGCAAATGCAGCATGAACTAGTCCCACCTAACAGCTGGTTTTCATGTTTTAAGGTACAAACTTCACGTTAAGGCATCTGCTCCTCCACTGACTCCTGGGACTGGCTTGTCTTAGCCTACAAAAGTAGTGGAGAAGCAAATTTTATGTGAGAGGGAAGAGAGGAGTAGCAGGAAACAGTCCCTGCAAGGGTGCCCAAATCATCTTTGCTGCTGATGTGCATTCACTAGAAAAGCTGTTGCACGATTGCCATGGAGGTATCAAGATGTAACTGGAAAACTTCATGCTATCTATGGAAGTGCAGATTGTCTGCTGTGGTACAATAGGTTACATTCCATCCTAATCCTGTTCCAAAATGAAACAACATAAATACATTTAAAGGGGATACTGTACAGGATTTGTAGTACAAACAAAACATAATTGTCACTGTATCCCCTGGGATAGTTTTGGCAGAGTTTTAGCACACACACCCAAAAAAAAAAAAAAAGTCTGAAAGAATCTGAAATCTGAAAAAAAAAAAAAAAGAACAAGTGGAGCAGTTTGTTCACATGACAAGATGCCAAAGGAGAACAAGGCTGATAAGACGCAATTGTTTCCTACAGAAAGGAATCTGCACACCAGCCTCTGCAGAAGACACAGATAGCCACCCTCACAGGATCAGGCTGGCTGGCCCGGCCAACCGTGGAGCCTGCTGACAAGTGCTCCAGAAGGTGTGAGACACCTCTCGCTGAGTATTACAAGAGCCTTCCCAGGACAGCTGGGGAACATTTTCTGAGGAATTAGCCTCACAGCAGTTGGCTTGGCTTGAAGTGGAACAGTTTATAAGAATTTTAGGGTTTTCTTATGGTTCTATATTACACAGTGTGGCCCCACCTTTCTCTTACATAATGTCTGCTAAAAGCTGCATCTAGTTCCCAAATTATGCTTACTGCATTTGACAGAACTTGCAGGTCAGGAATGGGACTAATTGAAGGAGACGCTGTGGCCTCCTGGACACCAGAGCCACCCTGACATAAGCTTCCAAAAACTGCTCAGGAAACTGGAAAAAATATGCCTCTGGCATATAAAGAGTGCCTGTGGGATTTACCTGCTCCTTGCTGCCTGTACAAACTCTGTATTTGCATATATAAAATAAGAAAGTATGCACATGCCTGCAAACAGATCTGTCACTCTGAGGAATACATCGGTGAGGCTGTTTCATCACGTTACGCTTCATTGTTACACTTTGTGAGCGCAGCTGGGCCCTATGGAGAAGGCACTTCAGGTAACAACCCCAATTCCACCATTTCTCCCAGCAGGATAGAAAGAGGTTGCAGGATCCAAGTAACAGTAGATCTCTGCTACTTTTGCAATTTCCCCAGATAGAGGAAATGCTGACATATTTTCTCCACAGCTTCCAAAATCCTCTTTCTTTCTAAGCACTAGACAGTGCCAGTCTTGCTCTCAGAAAGCATAGCAGGATTTGCCCCAGAAAGGGCATTGTTATCACTCCTTTCTTTCCTTTGCTGGGTAGGGTGTACCTGTGAGATGAGACATGTCAGCTTCTATATGCCAGGTTTTGGAATCCAGATTAAGCATCCCGAATTAAGTGATCTCCCAGGGTGGCAGAAGCAGATCTGATTTATAACTGGCTTTAGAATTACTAGATGGGTATAGCAAGACAGTACTTATTTTCCCTTTTTTAACCTTTTTTTTTTTTTTTGGCTATCTGGTTGATTGATTGTTGCCATAGCCAATGGAGAATAAAAGCAATCTCCAATGCTGTCTCAAAATACTATTATATAAAAGTGTGTACTACTGATTTAATTCTGTTACTGGTATTTCCTATTATGCTAACCTATCTTTTGCACCAGCTGAAAGTCAATGTTCTACTTTTATGTTGTCTTTAATGTAGGGTGAATTTCACTGAGCCTTAAGTGAGTAAAAAAAGCCTATGTTAATGTATCATTGACAAACTGATTCAACATTCCTGTGTATAAATCTTTTTTATTGTGGCTGATTATTTCAGTCTTAACCTAGTCCAGGATCAACTGTTTTGCATTTCACAAATGTAAGCTCTGTGCATGATTACAAATTTGCTAATATTCTCAGAAAGATAAAAGTCTTAGACCACCTTCACCTGGTAGAATGAAAACATTCTATAATATATTTCCAGCCAAAATTTTCTGAGGTTTCGTTGTGTTTTTTTCAAATATACCTTATTATCCTCTTATATGACAGCTCATAAAAATGTCATTGAATTGCACTGCTGCCCTGCATTTTGTTATGCTTATTTACACCATCAAGGATACCTTCTAGGTGCTCCCCTTGTTTATCCCTGAGTCTCCCCCTGACCAGCCCTTGATTTACTGCAACACAAGCCTTCAGTGACCTTTCCTGCCCACATATAAACCTTGTTGTGGCCCACTGACATATTGTGTTAGACGGAGTGAATCTGTGTGACACTACCTATGGCAAATACCACCCCCAGAACTGATAAACAAGTTTCCTGTTATGTTAGTTTAAATGAAACTTCTTACAAATAGAGGAACCGCACACAGCAATACCTCCCAGACAGAGCATCTGCTGTCTGCATGACAAGGATCTTTGGCACAGACAGAGAGCAGGGTAAGAGCAGGGTCAGGCACAGGCAGCAGTGCAGGATGGAGGGTGCTGTTCTAGTGACAGTGAGTTGCTCTGTTGACTACAAGGCATTGAAAGCTACTGAAGGCAGGTGTTCCATGCCTGAAAAGATGGGAAATTGTGCCAGAGAGAGAGGTGAGGGCAAAGTGCTAGTGTCCCTTTCTCTTACATATTGTGGACCTACTTAGAAAGCTGCTGTAGACATTCATTTTGCACAAAGAGTAAGCCAAAGACTCCTGCGGCATCCAATATCCATATAAGCTTTCCAACCAAGTGTAGGCAACTGTCATGTGAACAGCGCAGGAGCCATGGCTCCCCACCAGTCACTCACAAATAGCTCCAAATCTATCCAGGAGGTGATGAGCACAGGTCAGTACAGGAACAACCAATTGCTTTATGCTTTGCTGCCATCCAGTCAGGTCTACAGGATGGATACCAAAATCTGTTTGCACTGTGCTTCAACAGCCTTAACACACTTTGCAAGCCTTTGTGCCATTTCCTCCCCTCCCCGACACACACACACTGCCATGTTCTCAGTTTATCAATTATCCACTGATTTTCCTGGTGATGGGTAGGCTGAGTCAGGTCCCCATCTCATCAGTTGACCACCCCTGGTCACAAGGACTGAAAAGGAGCCTCAGAAACTAGACTTCCCACTGCTGGCACCAGCTTTGGTTTCACGGTGATGGGAGTGTGCTCTCTACCACTGCTGCCCTCCTGCTCACCAGGGTGGGTTATTTACCTACATCACAGACCTGCTGCAGATTGGTTAGGCAGTGCTGGCAGAGTCCTTTGGAGATGTGAGCAGCTGCCCAAGAGATAAACACTACTCACAAATGTTTAGAAATACCATTCTTGCCTTTGTTTGCAGTGTTGTAGTATTTCTGATTCTGCTTGAAAGTACGTAATAAAAAGAATTTATAAAGTAAGTGCTTACACAAGAAACTTTCCACATTCTTAGGAATTTCCTACAAGTCTGGGAATCTATTTGATCAAAACAGCCATTACAAATTCTCATTTTACTTGAGCTCCTCACATTTCCAGATTTTAGAGTGAGAAAAACCTGTTTTCTTTTAAAACCACGAGAGACATCCTCAAAGTTCAGAGTACAGTTTTGAGATACTGTTTAACAGAGTTCTGCATTTTGGGGTGAAGGTGATGTACTTACCAACAGCCTCCTGCAATAGCCAAACCGTCGGCTCCCATCTTCCCCAGTCAGCATGAAAGAGAAAGTCTCACTAGAAGAAAGGAAATTGCCCAGATCTTACTGTCAGAACTCCAGCACAGCTATAAGTAGCTATGAGGTAGATCACTTAGAAAGGGATAATGCCTTATCCAGTGAGAGATTCTACCCACTGGAGGGTCTTCTCTCTCTCTCTGCCCTTTGTTCAGATACGCTCTGTGGGAAAAACTCCCTCAGCAGCAGAGCAAAAATATCTGCAGGGCCGAGGATAACCTAGGTGTCTTATTAGCAGAAGAGTTGGCTGCTGAATTCAGGGACATGGCATCCCTTTTGTACTGCAGAAGGAACACAAGAATCAGATTTTGAGGGCAGTATTGAAATGCTCCTTTACATTTAGATCCTGTCTTTGGACTGAGCTTTGCTCTTTAAGGGAGAACCGTAGATATTCTCTAAGAGTAGAGAAATCATTTTCTAATCCAGAAACAACATAGATTTCCAAAATTCAGCTCATTTTATATCTATGTCTAGGATTAGTAGCATTTGTGACAGAGCAGTAAAATAACAGTTTAAGGCTATCATTACAGAACAGGTAAAGGGATGGGTCTGAATTTGTGCCTGGGCTGAGGCACATTCCTGACTGGTTTGCAAATTTTAAATGGCATTATATAAAACACTTCTTTGTGCTGGAATGCCAGGGTTTATATAATTATAGCTGTATATGGGAGAGATATCTTGTTTCACAAACATGGTCTCGTGAAAGGGAACAGTAGCAGAAGAGGAGACGTGATATATAGGCAGGGCTGGGGGCTTCCCATGCCAGTGTCACCCACACAGTTATCTGCTTCTCCTTCTCAGTGTTTTCAATAACTCACTGTGCAGGTGCTTCCGTGTACTGAACAATGCAGCCGAGGAACACAGAATGCAACAGGATTATGTTGTGTGCGCCATACAGAAGCCTATAAAAAGTTCCATAGTTAATCTTGGCTACAGTAATTCCTGCAGGTCAATGCTACTTCCTTGTCATCATGGAAAGTGCCTCTAGACACACTCTGAACAGGCCTCACTTCATTTATGTGCTACTCAGACCATGCACCTTAACCAAGCCATGTCATATTCTAGCAGAATATGGGGAGACCCCACCTGGACTACGGCATCCAGATCTGGAATCCTCAGTGCAATAAAGTCATGGACCTGTTGAAGCAGGTCCAGAAGAGTAACACAAGAAGTTATCAAAGCAATGGAATACCTACAAGGACAGGCTGAGAGATTGGGGTTGTTTCATAGAATCATAGAATCAGATGGGTTGGAAAGGACCTCTGAAATCATTAAGTCCAACCCTTGATCCACTACCACCACAGTTACTAGACTACGGCACTAAGTGCCACATCCGGACTCTTCTTAAATACCTCCAGGGACGGAGACTCCACTACCTCCCTGGGCAGCCCATTCCAATGCTTGATTATCCTCTCTGTAAAGAATTTCTGCCGAATATCCAACCTAAACCTCCCCTGGCAGAGCTTGAGACCAAGCCCTCTTGTCTTACTGATAGCTGCCAGGGAAAAGAGACCAACCCCCATCTGGCAACAACTTCCTTTCAGGTAGTTGTAGAAATGTTCAAGGTCAAGCTGGACAGATCTCTGAGCAGCCTGATCTAGTAGAAGATGTCCCTAGTTGTGGCAGAAAGGTTGGACTAGATGACTCTTAAAGGTCACTTCCCATTCAAACCATTCCATTATTCTATAGCTTCAGCCTATCCTGTTACTTCTACATCTTTGGATCAAGAGGTTCTGACATACCAATGCAGGGGGAAAAAAATGATACATTTTTGAGGTTACTTTTGAATGAAAAAGAAAACACAACCCTGGCTCTCCCTTCCCTTGCCCTTCTCTTGCAGCCGTTCCTATCCACTGGAAGGAAGATAGGGCTCCTCTCCTGGCATAGAGCTCAGCTCCAAAAACAGTTCTCAGACAGCAATGTTTTGAGACAAATGAAGACTGTCCTGCAGTGCTGAACAAGGACTCTGAGGTAAATGACTGGGGCAGGTGGTGGGCAGGGCCCTGTCTTTTTTTAGATTAATTTTAAAGACTTCCATTTATGCTTTTGAGTTCAGCGCTCAGAGGAGCCTTCAAGCCTCCTCCCCTCAGCCACACAGGCCTGTGAGGCAGGCAGAACAGGGAAGAAAAAGAGCACAGAACTTCAAAAGAAAGCAAAATGAAATACAGCTGCTTGATCATGAAGTGGCCAAGGCTCAAAACTGCTGCTTCCTTAATTGGGCATGGCAGAGGCTGTGGCTGCTCCAGATGCTCTCCGTCAGCGCCGTGCGGCAGAGGAGCACCGGGGCGGTTACCTGTTGTACTCGGAGACAGGGAGCCAGTCCTTGGCGTCAGGGAAGCAGAACTGAGGGATGGCCTTGAGACGCTCTTCTGCTTCACGCATTTGCTTGGTCGGTCTTTCCAGCTGCGGGGGAGAAAAGTGAGGCTTAGTCAGTCCCTGTAGTCCTGGCTGCACAGCACTGCTCAGGGAGCAGGGCTACTAATGAGCTCTGAGAGCAAGGGCACATCAGATTGTTCTTTATTTGTGCTTGGCAGAGTGAGGCATGACTCCAGGACAGGTTTATAGATGCCAGTACAAAGAAATAATCGCTTCTGTGTTTTTTTGTTTTGTTTTTTTTTTTTAATTGCCTGAAACTCCCTTGTTGCACAATGGCCACTTAAAGCACAGCCTTAACTCAAATACCTTTCTGCTGCAAGAGCACAAGAGAAATTCCAGAGATCAGAAAAAAATCTTTCCACTGACTTCAGCGAGTTTTGGAATGAATCCTAATATAGCCAAAATTAGTTAAAAACGAAATATTTAGAAACTGAATTTAAACACAGTCTTTAAAGCATCTACCATTAGGCCAAATTCTTCAGCCCTGGAAAAGATAAATCTGAAAACAGGGAAAGCTTTCAGTTACCTTCTCTATGTCCTTCACTTTCTAACAGATTGCTTTGGAACAATTCTGAAAGCTCCATTTGAAAATCAGATTTGCATTCATTTTTTCCCCTTATTCACTTTACTGATCTTAGAATGCACTGTACGTAAGAATTTTTCTTTTACCTTGGGAAACTGATATGTCACTTCTGGGAGGTAAGTGTTTTTAGAGGGCTTCTTTTTCAGTGACACTACCACAAAATACTCAAATAACTCCCGTTCCTGCCATTCAATCAGCTCCAGTTCCAGGGTTCGATAACTTGGAGCCCTCTTCAGCATTGACTGGATGTGTACAAGACGCTGGGTATGAGCTGGCATTTAAAAAAAGAAAAAAAGGAATTAAAAATGAGACAGATCGAAACCTGAGACTGTAATGTATGTGTGTAAGCCACAGCCATTCACAAAGGACTTTCAATCTGACAGATTTCAAGCATGTTCTCCTTTCAAAAGCAAACCTTCTAGTTAGCAAGTCTTCTGTACTCTCCCTCACTAATTGCACCCATAAATCAAAACTCTCTCCAAGTACTCAAGTGATGCAACACTAAGTCACTGAAATAATTTGCAGTTCATAACTGTTACCCTGCCAAAGGTCTGTATCCCCTTCACACGTAAGACTAGATTATAAACCCTTATGTGGGTGTGCAAATGCTCTGGGGCCTCCAGGGTTTCACATGTCAGGCCTGATTTGAATCTGGCTTACATTGGTGAAAAGGAGTTCTGTGCCCTGCCTCTATGTAGCACAGTTTTTTGCTACGAACCATGGAACAATCTCCAGGGAAAGGGGACAGGAAGAAAAGGAAAGATGTGCCAATTGCCTCCCATGAATTGCTTTGCTAGTGCCAATTCAATTAAGGGGCAATCTTAGATTCATGGAGAGGTCCAGACCTCAAAGATACGCCTTCGCCAAGTGACTTCCCACTAGACATCTATGATGGACTAGTCAGTAACAGTAACTGGCCAGTTCTGGTTGACCAAAAAGTGAAAACAGCTCAGTAAAACCAGTTTCCTGCATGCTCTGCCCCATCTCTTCACACCAGGATCTCTGTGCAATGGCAAACAAACTGTTAGCAGCACATGTCAGTCCCTTAAGGCTATATTATTCACTGTCTTTGCCCACAGTTTCCAACAGGCAGACTGTCCCTCATGGTAGGGAAATAAGATGTCATAAGCACTTGATCACATCCATAATTAATTGCCAGAGAGAAAGGGAAACCTCTTGATGACCAGCTGTCATACAGCTGGTTCAACACAAAAATGAAGAATTATTTGGATTAAAGCACTTGGGTCTTGGTGTGACTGCACAACTAGGGAAGCTAAATTCCAAGGAATAACCTGCCTGGTCCTGCCCTGAGATAGCCCCACTCTGCCAGCCAGCGCTTCACATCTGCAAGTGGTGAAACCAAAGAGCCCACCCCACCAGATGGGGACCCAGTGAATCCTGCCATGCCACACATGACAACTGTGTCATTGGCTGAGGATGCCCTGAGAGCAGCAATGTAAATATAAGGTCACTTAGAAACAGATGGTTAGTGAGACACCAGAATGAAGATCCTCTTTTCCACAACAATGGGGGAAAAGCCTCCCAGTTTCCAGTGAAATCAGAATATCCTCCCAATAACACAAGAGAGGCCAGGCCCTGCCAATCTTCCTCCGTGGGCTATGAGAACAAGCAACCCCTGTATTTTCTGACATGAAGAGAAATAGAACTGAAAGTGCTTTTGGGCTATACAGATAGACAAAGGAGCAATGAATCTTTTTCCACACAACCCTAAAATGTTGCATACAGCCTGTTTTGGGTGTTCTTACCACCACTTATCTAGAACAAATCTGTTTCCCTAAGACAATGTTTTCCAGAAAGTTTTGCTGCACAAACAGTAAGCAGGTGACATCTGCAATAGATAAACACGGATGCTTGCCCTTTATCTTATAACAACTCCACACTCTTGGGTTTTCCCCCCCTCACTTGCTAACAACATTATGGGTTTTTAGTAATAAAATCTGTTGTTGCTGCCTTCAACCTTTTTATAGGTCTCTTTCTGTGTCAGGACTCTTGAAAAGGAGGGACTAATGTACTGGCCTGGTTCAGGCAGAGTTTGTGCAGGTGCTGTGCACTGATAAAGGAATTTCTGTAATTCGGAGACTGCAGACTTATAAAAGAGTGTAAGAACCACCACGCTGGATCAGACCCAAATTCCTGCCTCCAACGGCAGCTCACAGCAAACACTGAAAGCAGCACATGAATAAGAAGAAAGCATCTTTATCCAATCTCATCCTTCTAAGTCTGCACCCAGTAGTCAGTCTGGAATAGATCAGCATCTGTGAAGTGGCTTACAAAGCAAACCTATCAAAGGTCCTGTTCTTCATCATATGACAGAGTTGCCAAATCCTTGTTAGATCCTCACAGCTCATTTTGTCCTTGCTTTCCATGTTCATGCTCCTATGTTGGAACTTTTGTGAGCTCTGCAGTAATGGAGTTAGCATAGCTCAGGAAAGAAAATATAAACCACGGAAACAATGTGCAGTATCAGAAGAATGTACATTGGTAAGGTCTATGACAGGGTCTGACTAGAAGCTATTGAAGGCTGATCCCTTACCTTTAAATCTGTCATCTGAGTCACTCTCACTCTCGCTGTTCTCATCTGCAGAGGACATAGAGGGGTCAGTTAATGCAAAACCAAAGCAAACAAACTCAGTTTACTGTGGTGAAATTGGGAAAAATCCTATTTCACATCTCTGGGCCTTGTGATCCACATATGCACTTCTCCTCAGGCTTATAATATCTTGAAATAAACAGTTTGAATGACTCCTTAGATTGTGTTTTCCTTGGATTCAATTCCAATTTTGCTTGAGAATAAGAGCTTTATTTTGATGAAAGTGCAAAATTCATTCTCCCTTACAGCAACTGTTTGCACTGAACCCCCATCTATGCTAAGCTGCAAAACTGAATATTCCATTTAGAAAATAGATCTTAACCCTTTCACTTCTGTTTTCAGACTTTAATTTCTTGGGAAAAAAAAAATTACGGAGCACTTGAGAAGCCAAAGTAAGCCTTATGAGCTTTGTCTGTCTGGGCAACATCTTCAATCACCAGAACTTAACAAACCAAGTTAGAGTTAACAGGCAAAAGTAGCCACTTGCCAAGATGTATTTCTGAGGGGTACTTGTATTAAAGCTCTATTGTACTCTTACTTACAAACATGGCCTGAATTTCTTTTTGGCCCCTGTTTTTCCAGAAGCAGTCTGAACCACCGTGTGAGTGCCAGGAAGAAGCATGAAAGACTTACAAGGTCAAAACTGTGAATTTTGGACAAAACTTACAGATGCAAGTGACTTGAAAAGTGAACTAAAGAAGCTTGATAAGTCTAGATGACCATGGGATTAATAGGAGAGGCAATACTGTGAATCTCATTTATTTTTAGCTCATCCTCATTTTCTTCTCTTGCAGAGAGAAAGTTATTGTTGTTCATGGAAGAAAGTTCTAAACAAAGTAGAGTACAGGGGAAATGTGGAGAAAAGAAGAGAATCTGTTAATCCTGTAACATTCCAATGGATTCACTGAACCATAACACTTGTATCATACCTCGTAGGGATGCTGTCTCGATATTGGACATAGAAAGTTTCTTGAGTCTTTTTTTTCCTCTTTTTGCACTGTAGATGGAATTGATTCTTTGGACAAGCTGCAAAATAAGAAAATGAGGAATCAGTAAAACTAAACACTTTTTCTGCCAGGAGACTTTTAATTAAGCTATCCAAACAAAGAATTTAACCATGGATGATGTGCCAGCTGAACCCCCAAAGCTTTTACTATTTCGAAGTGCATTTTTTATTTCTCTTATTTTGAACCCCGTTTGTATGAGTAAGTTATTTTCAATCTCACTTTTTTACCTATAGGTATATTTTTAGAAACAATTAAATAACTCAGAAACCTAAATCCCATTTTCAAAAATCCCACAGACATTTGCAATAAAAGCAATGAGCCTGAGGATTCAAAGGTAGCTGTCATCCTCTACCACTTCATTCCTCTAAGTTATTGTTTCTCTCTTCACTTGCATCTTCTAAATAATAGTAATCCATTAGCCTTATCCAACTTTGCCAAACTCTCACAGACCTGAAGATCATATTCAGATTTTGAATACAAGAGTAAGGGGTACCACGACCTCTCTGAACCGAGATTTTCATGCGTTCAAATGTGTTCAACAAGGAGTTGGGTCTAAGTTTTTTAAGCTTTTTCAGGTACAGAGTGAACCAGCTGCTTTGAAGATACATGGTATCAGCTGAGGATCTGGCCCATATGGACTTCTCCTCCTTCCCCTTTCCGACTCACCCTGAACTTACCTCACTTCAGAGGTGCTATATCTACTTCTCCAGTCTTATCCTTATCTACAAAAGTATGTTGGAGTTAGCTACTAGTGCTGTCTTTAGCTGGCTTTATCCACCACTAGCCAGAAATTTAAGTCCTGATAATCATTGTGACTTCCCCTCAGGAGGGCTAATGCAGATAGTCACTGTCTGCCAAAAAAAATCTGAGATGATGGAAAATATTAATGAGATAACTTGTGTTTAGTGACTTCAGCAAGACGTTGGGATTACTAAGAATTCATAATTAAACAGACTATTATGACTTCTGGAGAGTCATAAATACGTCATAATATGCAATTAATCTTCATAACGTCTTATGAGTCAGCAATAGGATATTTTATTCCATAGCAGTTTTATTCATAGAACTACAATATGTTTTGCAAAAGCTGTTTCACCTCAGCTTGCAGAGAGAGATAAACTCAGTGAGAGATAAACTAATTTGCCATAGACACAGTAGGCCAGTAACAGAGCACAGACTGGAACGAAACCTCATGCAACCTCTCCAACAGAAGAAGGAGGTCTGGCCCAGAACATTCTGAAGTCTTAAAATCCTCACTTGTTCTCCCACTTGAAGCAGTATGAGGGATTTTGCCCTCATAGGTGCTGACTGAGCCACGTGCAACCCACCAGCAAAGCTCAGCTGAACTTTTCCGCTCTCAGCCGTGTGCCTGGCTCTGCCCACTGGGATTCCTGTGGCAGAGCCAGCAGAATAAAACCTTGCCCAGCTCCTGCATGTGCACCAGCCCAGAAACTCCTGCTGGAAACCACTACACAAGGCATCAGGAACCAGGAGTGGAGGACCTTGCTGGGATTTTTCATTCCCTTTGCTGTGCTACGTGGTACCTCTTCTGCTTGAGCTACTTCACCAAGGGTAAAATGCTGGCACTATTGCTGAGGAAAGCCCAGATGTTTAAAGGACTTGGGTATTGCTTCGTGAAGCATCACTGGGGTGGTACAGAGCAGGAGTTTGAATTTTTCCCTCTAATAACTAACATCTTCCCAGTAAAAAACCCTGATATTCTCCAGCAACACGCGATTCTGGGAGTTACAGTAATAAAAAAAATAGAAACGATCACAAGGTTTATGATAAAACTATAGATATTCATATGCTGAAAACATGATTTCACATAAGGAGAATATCTGTCTCATCAATAAAAAAGGAAATTGAGTACTAAACTAACAGCCAAACTGTCAAAGTTTTACTCAAAAACAAGTACTAAGCTACTCTGTAAGTTACATAGTAACTTCCTCCACAGATGTATGCTCATTTGTGCAGTAAAACAATAAATTCCAAGAAAGTAAAAATATATTTAAGGATATAATTTCCTCCTTAAACAGAATTTCTGACTAATTGACAGAAAGATAAAAATGTCCCTCTACTCACAGTATTTATAGCCATGTGTTTTAAAATATTCTCTCTAATAAGAACAGGAAAGAACTGCATAAGGAGTAAAAATCAACTTTGTTCACAAGCCAAAATTAAGTATATTAGCAGTTCTCCCCCTCTCTGTTGCTACTGTACTAGAAAAAGTTTGTTGAGTTTTTTGGTTGTCATGACTTGGAGGTTTTTTTCACATTCCATTTTGAGTTGGAAAACTCCTTGAAAAACAAAAAATTAAGTTTTACTGTAAATCCATGAAGACAACATGGTTATCAGGATGAGGTAGGTTGTGAGTAAATGAAGGGAAACATATTAGGCCAATAATAGTTATTTTCCTGAGACCAGGAAACAAATGATGGGGAAATAAACCACTTCAGATGCTGCTGCATGTTAGAAATAATAGTTTCTTAGCCATCACCCATTCAAAATCATAAAGCTATGTACACAACAGTGCTCTGGTCCACAGAGCTTAAAGAAGAGTGTGGAAAGCAGAATTGTCTTGAAATCAGCTATAGTTTGGCTCCTGAGAATTACTGTTTCTGTTTTGATCTAAATATTCCTTTAGGATACAAGAAAGAGCTTTCAGGGATGGCTGAAGGCTGGATAGAAATTTGCGAGCTCTTACAGACAGGTGGCCCGTCCTCAGCATAAGCCTGATCATGCTGCCAATACCTTTGGGATCCTCCTGGCCCGCCGTGTAGACAGCAGCTCGCTTGCAGTGCTCAGGCTGTCCTCGTTGAGGCTGGAAGGGGAGGAGGGGATGCCAAGCTGAGCCAGCAGCAGCATGTCATCGTGGCTGTGCCGCTTGGGCAGCCGTGGCAAGCGGTGACTCTTCCTTTCTGACCAGTTCCCGACGCGCAGAGACTGGCTGCTGGGCTTCGAGGGCAGCTGCAGGAATAAGAACAGCTTGAGCTCTTCCCCTCCTCAGCAACACTGAGAGCAGAGGCAGCTCTCCCTGAGTGAGTGGTGGCTACAAAAGGACATCCTGCCAGGTGAGCCACTGCTCTGTGGGACATGCGTGAAGAGAGGGTTTAAGATTGTGTTGAAGGGTCAGGGGTCAATATCTAAGACTTTAAACTTCAAAGAAAACAACAGTACTTTTGGCTCTGGTGCGTTTCCCTGAACCCACATCACATCAGCTCTATGAGCCTTAAAAAGTCTGACTTAAAGGCCTGGCCGACATCAGAACACTGACCCAGAGGACCTGGCCCATCTCTTTCACTTGCAGGAGTGAAGATCAAGAGCAATTATCCAATTCGGTACAATATTAATTCAATGTAATAGCAAGAAAAATAGCAAATTCACACTATTTTATCCTAGGGGAAAAAAAAGTCAAAAAAATCAAGCTTGATGTATTTTTACGGTGTTAAGGAGTTTTAAGATCTGCCAAAGTGCAGAGGTGCTGTTACAGCTTTGTCCTGCATTCCCAAAGAATTCCCTTTAAAACACAAAACTCTTTATCATTGGAGGGGGAGGGGAAAATGTCACTGACAGGATAAAGCACCAAGTAACATCTCTCTTTAAAAACTAGGTCTCTTCTGAAGCAGTCCTTCAAGCATCTCTGCCCAGCTGTCAGGAAGGTTAATCAGCAGGCTGGCAAGGCTGGGTCCCCTCCTTCTGCTCCCAAACACAAACACTGTAAAGAGGCTTAACCAGCTTCAACATCCAGGAAAAAGTATTATTATGTCAAATGTCTGTCAATTGGCACTTGCTAATATTCTATCAGGAGTATTATGAGTTATAAACCTGCAGTAATAAATGTCCCATTTTTTTCTACTTGGAGGGCTTACCCATTACAGTGCCATGCTATCTGGGATTAAACACAGGTGTTTCTTGAGGGGGGTAGGGGCATGGTTTGCATCAGAAATACAATGTCATCATAAAGCATTCCTTTTACATCTGATGACTTCAAAAACTGAAAATAAAAAAATGGGAAAGGTGAAGACTCAGTGGGATTCAAAATCAGTGTTTCTGAGGTCCCTGCTTACCATGGATTAGCATGCCAGAAAAATCTACAGCAGTCTATACTTTAATGAAAGGAATTCTTTTTGGAGATGATTACTGGAAGCCTGATGACCTTCTGATCTCTTTCTTCTTGTTTATCATCATCCATGACTGAAAAGTCATGTTGCTAAGCCAGCTATGTTGCTATGATGGAAAAACTGGGTGATAAATCGTTGCCAAAACTGCCATTCTTCAGGAAACTCAGACTTTTCTATTTCTGGTCCTTGGAGAATTACCCAGGCCCATAGCTGACCCGCTCATAGTGCCTCTTCACTTTAAATATCACCACAATGACAGTGCAATTATGGCAGGACTGACTCCTGGCAGGGAACTCCCGGCAGCATTTCAAAAACAAGCTGCCAGAATAAAGACAACCCTGTTGCAAAGATACCAGAGAGTACTTATTTACTGAACAACTTCACAGAAGCTGTTTAAATCTATATATTCTTTGGACACCCTGTGTTAAACAGAGAACATTGGACAGTATCTTACTACGGTCCTATATGGTTCCTACCCTAATAATACATCCTCCTAGATCCTGTAGATGCTACACAGTTCCTGTTAACACACACACAGCCAGAAATAATTGTTATGCAGCATGTCTCTCGCTACGAGGTTATCTTTGTGACTGCAGTTTCTCTTTCTCCTTACTCTGCCTGATTACTACCTTCCATTTGTTCCTCTTCTTGTAGCTTTCCTGGAAACACTCCTGTTTTACAAGGGATGTTCTAGGATGCACACTAAGAATCATGGTGATACTTCTTTTGTCTCTTGAACTGTGATGCTCACATGCACACAAAATAAGTGAAAGAAAATATACTACGTTTTGGTTTAGGTCTCTTTACAACACAAAATGTAAATTGGTGTGATGTTTTGTTCAACTGCAAATTTTCCGTTGATTCAGTGCACAGTGAAAATCCTTTAAATGGTGTTTTGAATCTCAAAATTAAGTATATGGTGAGAATCATATTTTTTCTTATGATCACAATGATCCCATAACAACAAAGCAACCCGGCATTTCATAGTGTTCACAAAAAACAGACTTGCTTTGGAAAATTCACCACAAAATAGAAAGTCTGCAGAGTTCCTCATCTTTCATCTTTTGCTATAAACATAACTTATACAGCCTTGTTAAATGCAGGCACTCAGGTTTTTCTGATTATTTTATTATTCATTTATTTACTGGAGGGACAAACTTGGCATTCTCCATTTTACAATAAAACATGCCACACTACGTACTTCACATGAGCAAAGTCACAAGAGGCCCCACGTAACAACACACGGGCAAAATTAGCAGCTGACTTTTCCCCTCCTGCTTAAAAGCACAGCAGCAAATGCGGAGGCAGTTCACTAAGACGTGCAGCCATACAAATAATTTAGGTCCAGATTTAACTCACAAACAACCGGTGGAAGGATTCTGATTAAAATCCTGAGGCCACAGCCAGCACAAAGAGCCATCAGCTCCTGCAGCCCTGGGAAGCTGAGCTAGAGTTGCCAAGAGCATTCCCAGCACCGACTCCTGCATTCGGTCGCATTCATTTTCCAGATACCCTTTATCATCGAGTACGGCTGCTGTTCCTCCTCTGCCACGACTGATTTCCTTGCAAAAGCTTTAAATAAGCTTCAAGCACAGAAAGACAGGCTGTTACCTGGGGAGGTGATGTGTATTTCCTGTTCTGCGGCGTCCACATCCTGTGCAAAGAATCTAGGGAATTCTCAGAGAGCTGATGGGATTTTCGGCCCGCGTGACGGCCTTTCAGCTCCACATCCTCGTACGGGTTTTCCTTGGGTGACTCGCCTTCACATTTGGGTTGGTTTTTTTAAGGAAAGAAAAACAGACAGGAATGTAAAATTAGAAAAAAAAAATTAAAAAAAAAATAAAATCATGTGAACCAAGTGAAAGGCTTTTAGAAAAAGCTCCTCAGCTTTCAGCATGACTCATCCCTCTAGCTGCAGCTGGAAGTATTTGGAAGAGAACTTGGCTATGTGGTTGACAAGTTCCTTTGGATTTTTTTTACTGCCTTTTTTTTTTAAATAAAATACAAAGATTTCACAAGACGTGGTTCTGAGCGTCCGCAGCTGTGGAAAATTTATTGAAATATAAAAGCTAAGGCACTTAACTACTTTAAAGTGTATCAGTAGATTTTATAAATCTCTAACATCCACTCACAGGGTGAAACGAAGACTAATAAATAACCATTCTCAACATACCACCCTTACAAACAACAAGACAGCTCTTATTTGATGCTACCTTCATTTTTCTCTTCTCCTGAGGGAAGGCAAAGAAAGAATAAATATTTTGGCTCAGCAATGCCAAGAGAGAAGATTAAAAACATAAAAGGGGAAGAATTTCTGTCCCAACCAGCCTGCATCCTCAAAGTGTTCTTTAAAGCATATCATATCTTCCAATTAGGCAGCTATTCATTTCAAGTTACGTAAAATTCCAATATCCTGGAAGGAAACTTATCCTGCTAGTAATGGACAGAGGCTTGAACAGTTAATCACTAAATATGACATAAATGAAAAATCCATCAAAAAGCAGACAGCAATCTTTGAATTTTTAGCATTTGAAAATCAGAACCAAAATTTACAGTCCAGATTTAAGTGAGATCCAATATCCACCATCTTCTCACAACTCCTGAACTTAGCAAACCTCTCACTGAACTAAGTAGCATAAAGATGAATGAGTGCCATCAACAAAATTAACATTTTGTATCCATTTTTTCAGGCAGTTGATAATCAGCAACTGATTTAAAACTTCAGGTTTATCAAACAAAGGGTCCTTCCAGTTTTCCAACATTCTTAAACAGCAAATCCTCTCCAAAAAGAGTGATCTACTCAAATTCAAGACTTGAATTTACAGACACATGAAACATGCAGGAAGTTCAAAGCTTTCAAACCAACTTGCTTTTAGTTTTATATTTAAAGATGACTCTAAACTTCATGTTTTTAATATAATCTATATTACACTGCAAGCTATTTAATATAAGAAATTCAGATTTTACTACATACTATGTCAGTTAAGAATTGAGGACAGAAAGCTGTAGCATGGTTTATTATTTCCACTGTTACAGAAAATATTCACAGTATTTAAAGGGTTGACAGCTGAGTCATAGGTGTTTTCAGTGAGAGCGAGGCCTGGGTTAACACTCAGTCCGTGCGACTACCAGCTATTTTGTTCCAGGCAGAATATTACATTTCCTTATTTTACAAAAGAAAAGAAAGGCAGTTTGTTCTTTCTACTTAACTGTTGAGCCTGGAAACATGA
Source organism: Cephalopterus ornatus (assembly GCA_013396775.1). Classification (NCBI taxonomy): domain Eukaryota; kingdom Metazoa; phylum Chordata; class Aves; order Passeriformes; family Cotingidae; genus Cephalopterus; species Cephalopterus ornatus. The sequence continues at coordinate 784,182 of VZRE01012431.1, read as the reverse complement.
GACTGCTTGATTCATCAATTATCACTGCAAGAACTTTTGCTGAACAAGTTCACATATCACAATAGAAGTAAAAATAAAGTTTTGCTTCAGTAATGCATCATACTAAGATTTCTAGTCAAATATAAGCACAAGAGTGAATGTTTTAGCTTTATTTTGATTAGAAGCCTGAATCACTGCTGCTCTTGAAGAATGTCTGAAGTGACCATCACAGCTTATTATTTCATCCAGAGGGAGTCTGATTCCAGAGGCTGCATTATCATTGTAGCCAATCCACATGCCACATGGAAAGAACACCTTCAGGTGCATGGGGTACGTGAAGGAAGACCTTTTGATACTTGCAATGAACAGGATAAATCTTAAACAACAAATATTCCTTTAAAAAAAGTGTAAAGCTACAAATGTTGTGGGTTGCCTATGGAATTGATTGATTCCTTCTGTGGAAAGAAAAATAGATATTGCACACTAATGCTGTTATTTGTAAACTCTAGAGCTCTGGATATGATAATCATAACAATGATAAATAGTCAAATTTGCAAAATGCTGTTACTTAATCGCAGCTAATTGGGCTGTACTAGCACAATAAAATTTCTTGTAAGCCCAAGTCAAGTATAGGTCAAGCAAGCATTTTGGAATGGATTAACAGATTTCAAAATACCCGGCTAAATGAGACAGTGCTCAAACATGCACTTCCCTGTGAAAACAAATGTTATTGTATTCGTCTGCAGAGTATCCAAACTTCTGAGAAGAAACAAGCCCATCAGTGAAAAGAAAACTTTTTTACAATATAAAGCGTTTGTAAATTCTAGGGGGATCCTCTTTCCGAGACACAATGTAAAACATAATGGCTTTAAACTAGTTAAACTCAACATAACTAATGTTGACCTGAAATGCTAAGTACAGAAATGGGCCCAGAGAAGTCTTGGATGAGAGAAGAGGGAGGAGCAAGGCACCATGAGCAGAGGCTGCTTTTCTGAGTCAGATTCTCTACCAAGAGAAAGCTCGGGCCAAATTCCTCTTCAGTGTAATGTGAAGGTCAGAGGAGACACCACAGGGATTTTAACCCTTTCCCCTAGAGCTGTGAGAGCTTCTTCAGCAACTGGTTTGCTGTTCAAGAAGTCTTGTTTCTATTCTTTTTCTCGTTTGCTTAAAAACCAAACTATTTCAGGGTGTTTGTGGATTTTTTTCACTTTGAAATAAATCCTTGAGAGGAAATACATCTCACCATTATTTTTTGCCTTTTTTTTAACGAATAAACTCCTTCCACACTAAATCTCTGATAATGAAATAACCCAATCAATCAGAAATAACCTGGTTTTACTGATTTGATATTTGAATGAAGTATTTGTTTCAAGCAGTGAACTAGAAGAGACAGTTTATGTGTCTATGTCTTCTGCTTTGATCTCTGCATTTCTCCTCAACACAGCCATTTCTCTAGCCCCAAAACCCAGGCAGGGAATGTTTGCAAGCTGCAGTGCTTTGGCATTCATTTGGACTTGCTGCAAAAGGAAAACATATTTACAATGAAAGAGCAAGGGAACGTCTTTGTTCCTGCCATATGGATGTCTTTGTTGGAAGCCAAAAGGAGAAGCATTATGCAGTATAGAGGCCAGGCTATTCTTAATGAGGCTGATCCTACAGCCACACATGACAACAGCAGGTTATCACTGACTTCAAAGAAAGCTGATTCAGATCCCCAGAATGCATATGGTCACTAACAGTTAAGTCTTTGGCAAATACTGTCTCTAATCACCATTCCTACTCCCAGATCAGTTCCCTTTATAAGCATTTTTTTTCCAAGTTTCCCATTCTCTTGAATTCTACGTACCAAACTGCTGAGTTAACACGGGGCATTTATCTACACGACATTTATCTTCAGAAGATCTCACAGACAATTTAATGAATGGTCCACCGTGGAAAGAAAAGAAACAAAAAAAAAAAAAAAAGAAAAAATAAAACAACCAGTGATATTTTAAAAAGTCCTGAGGAATGCAGTGCCTTGAGCTTGAGCTTAAGCATCAATGAGTTTCCTCCAGGGGTTGCAGTTCCTCTCTCCGTTGGAGAGTCCTGAGGCAGCACACAATGTTCTCCTCTGCTCAGCCTCTCACACGTGGCAAATGGGAAGCAGAGACAGACTCAGCAAGCTTGTCTCACGCTGAGAAAGGAGTGAAAAGTAAAGCTGAGGGGGGAAAAAAAAGCAGCAGGCAGACACTTCTCTATAAATGGCAGAAAGCAGGGAAATGCATCCTTTCTTTGTAGATGGGAGAAACAATTACCAGAGGAATTTAGTGATTCACCAAGGGCTGATTATAACTCCAGCGTTTTGCACTGCCAGGAAGCAAGAAGAAGCAAACAGCAGGTATACAGTAAGGGAAAGGGCTCAACAACTTGTGTTAACTTGGGTGCCTAAACTGGGAGCCAATGCTCACAGAGGAGATACTGAATCCAGATGATGCTAAGAGCCTACCACCTTTCCTCCTGGCTACATAAAAAGCCCTGACCCCTGAGTTGCACAGCTAAGTTAGAGTTATCACCTCACAAATGACAAAATGTGTATTTCCTGCATCACAGAGCATGTGCAGAAAATATAGGGCAGTTAATGTATTTTACATTATAACAGAGTGGGAAATGAAAGCTTCTGCTGACATCCAAGGAGAGAATTGGGGAAAAGGAGTACATACTGCTCCCTAGGCAAGGGGCTGGAAATAGTGGCAATGAATGGGTGGGGAAAGAGCCCCAAATAAGCAGAGTCAGGACTGAATAAAAGACAAGTAGAAACACTCAAGTGAGCAGTCTGTAAGAACAGACACAAGATGTCTGTCACAACCACTCCTTTCCACACAATCTCTCTGATGACACCTACAGATCCTTGAACTACCTTTTTTGTCCTCTGTCTGTGACCTCTGTTCAGCTGTGCATAAAGTCCAACTCATTTGGTCCACACAAGCTCTTGCAGAATATTAACATAAAATACCACTGGGCAAGGAAGAAGCAAGCAGAGAGAAGGGTGGTTGGGGAATTCTGCTTTTGCTGTCGTTGAAGAGGAAGGAATGGAAGCAAACCTCTGAGTTCGAGCATGGCATGAAGGAACAGTGCAGCACTGTGCAGACTTAAAGCTCTCTAGCATCTCCGGGCACTGAGTCCAAGGAACTGCCTTGGACAGTGAGAATCCACATGTGCCCATTTGCAATGTGTGTGCATTGATCAGTCATTTTAGTCATAAAATTACACAAACATAGATTGGCACCACCGGTGCTGGAGGAAAACTGAGCCACTGGGATGTTTATGAGCATGTTCAGATCAAATGGATGAAAACCACAAAATCTCCACACTCTCATAAAGTATCTGAGCTTAGCTCTTTAGTACGCAGATAAGCTCTTTCAACACCAGGGAAGCTGCAACTGTGCATCTCAGCTGAGGAATTTACCTCAGGAATCTGCAGAAAGAGGAACTATTTCAATATCAAATTACAGCTAAAACACATTATAGCTGCTTTGAAAAGCTATTGCTGAACAGTACTAAGTTACAAGCCATTACCTGTTTATAGTCCTATCAGCCAGTGTATCAGCTCAGCACCATGATCTCAGAAAAGTAGTAGAGCATCTGTAACATGCAGAGTGACAAGTCTAAAATGCAATTGACCTTTTGAGTCCTGGTCCATGGATTTTGCAGGCAACAGCCTGTGCTTTCTGAACTTCTCCAGTTCTGCTTTGCTTTGCAATAAGTGGAACAAACGCTGCAGATACTTTCAGCTCCTGGCTGTCTCTGCAAGGACTGCAAGAGCTTAGAGTTGTAATCATAATGAAGCACAGGGGAAAAGAATTAGCATGGCTGATAAATTAATAAGAAATTTCACCCTCATTATTCACCCATTTACCACTCAGTCCAAAGTCATGCACACAAAAACATCTGATGAGCAACTGTTAGCACAGTCCAGCATCAGCATGCCTAAACTGCCTGCACTTCAGAGGCCTAACCCTGCTGACTTCAACGGCCTCTGAATTTAAAGTAGGATTTGGCAGAGCAGTCTCGTGGTTATTTTTCTTGTTTTACTAGCCTGCAGCAGTGACTAGAAAACCATGCAATACAGCTGACAGAGACTCTCACAAGGCGCTGTAGTGGATGGTATAGCGATGAGACAGACTCCGCGGAGAAAAACTGAGGTCTAAACAGAGCATGAGATGATTATTAAAAATAACTAGAATCCATGTATCTCAATGTAGCAACAAAGCGGCAGGCTGATTGTCAACAGGATCAGCTAAAGTATTTGGCTTTTCTTTGACAGGCCCCTATGGATACTGTTTGATTTAATGTGCTCTGGCTGCCATTATCCTACAGCGTCTATTATTAAATTTGCTGCTATTACACTTTCCAAAATCTTACGTGCTTTTTAGACTGTGACAGGCAGACTGTGGGTGCAGAAGGAGACAGGAACATACAATTCCATGATCACTGCCTGTAGCATCATTTTACATCAATTCTAACTCTGTGTTTGACTAACAACTGTCCAGAGATCCTGCTGGAATGGGTCTGGCTGAAAATCCAAAATGTTTTCAGAGAAGCGCAGCACTGATGGCATAGTTGCAATCTCTCCAAGATTGCTTCAGCTTCACAGCAGCCCAGCAATTTCAGTTTCTCCTCGATTTGTATAATCACTTTGATGCAAGATGATAATATGACAGACTATAATGTGCTACAAAAGCATAACAGGCAATAATGTGGCTTGTGAAGGTGGGACTTTACTTGAAAGAACAGCTCGCTGTCTTTCTAACCTTTTCCCACAGTTACTGGAAGAACTTTGCAAATATTCTAATCTGAAAGCAATGTCAAGCTGCAAGATGTTCCAACTGGACCTCAGTCATCATTTCTGCAGCCTTTCTAACACAGAGTGAAGGATTCAGTAAAAGAGCTAAATCATCCCTTTTTGTTACATGACATGCACTATGTCAAATTTACACAAGAATTCAAAACAACTAAGTGGTTTAGGAGAGACGAGGGGCCTTACCACAAGAGATAAAGAGAGTGACATGCCGTTCTGGACTCCACAGGGAAGGTTAAACCACCAACATTCCCTCCACACTCAGGACCTTGCTTGTAGGTCCACACCTGCCTATTTTAACTGGTTAGGTACCCACCTGGGTTACGCTGCCTGACACTCCACTTAATAATGCTGATTTGAGACATATTGCTCTGTGTCTTATGAGTTCGGACACGCAGGAAATCACTCAGAGATCCAGACTCCTCTGTTCTCTGAAGAGATTGTACAAAATTGATTGCCCATGTGCAACAACAACCTGACCCTCAGTAATTTCAAGGAGAAACGGCTACACCAAAAGAAGGATGTTTTGCTTTGTGAGTACCTGAAAGCTGTACAGAAGACGTATATGATTTTATGGAGATATGATTTTGCTCAAACCCAAACCAAAATGAAAAAGCGAACAAACAAGCAAACAACCCCCCCCTCAACATTTCTAGGCCTGCTACCAACCTGACAGGTTTGAGGTTTTATAATGATTTATTTTTCTCTCAACTCTCTGACTGTGAAGAAGGCCCTTGCAAACCCAGAACTAGTTGTCCTGTTTTAGTGCAGAAGTAAACAAGAAGCTGATTCTCCCAAACTGAAGCGATACTCAAACTGACAGATGTAAACAGCTAAACAATTGTCTATAACTACACTGTTTCACTTTTCTGTCACCTTTGGTGTTAAGTGTAATAAAATTCAGTTATTATATACCCCTACAGAAGCACAGTGATTAAGTTGCTATTGTCAGTCTACCTTCTCTTAAGGTGCAAAAAGTATCTGTCTAGAGAAGTGTCCAGCAATTGAATGGGCTCAAAATCTCCTAACCATGACGCTGAACAGGTCCGGAGAGCAGACAGGTGCTTAAGAACCCCTCCCCAAGAGGGCCAGCTGCCCCCAGGACAGTGAATTGCAGGACATTCCCAACAGGAACCCACCAGTAAGACTCCATTCAGAAATTCATCCTGCTTTTAGAGATTCCAAAGCAATGTTTTTGAGGCATTGCTTTACTTTCTAGACTGCTTCAGCTCTAGCTGCCAAAGCAGACACGGTTGTTGTCAGCAGATGCTTCTCCTTCAGCTGTGTCAGTCTGCTGTTTGCCTTCTTTTCTCACTTTTCCCCCTCTAGACAGACTTCCCACGTAATTTAATGTTTATTTAAAGTCATTCTGAAATTATCTGACTCCGCTGACTGAGAGCTCCACAGATTCCTGAGGAGTGTTCTGATTGGCCTCATCAATTACTTCTCAACAAATAAAAATACAACCCAAGATGGGCCTGAACCCAAGCTCTGCCCCTGAGCTGACAAGAAGTCTGTATCCTCATCAAGAGTGTGTGACTGGCTCTATCCTTATTACGGACCACAGAGAAACTGTGATGTGGCGATAGGGAGAAATGAGAAGATGGAACTGAGTTCCAAGACAAGGTTTCAAGCTGGTCTGTACCTCTACAGACAATATAAAAACACCAGATCCAAAGGTCTGAGTTCTTTTAGAATTCAACTGTTGAATCCCAGCTGTAAGATAAAAACATTTCAGCATTTAACTTTGCATAATAACCTGGCATTGCCCAGAAGAAAGATTTTTTCACAGGAGTCTGTGCCAGTTGCCTGAACCATACACTTTTGACTATCCTTCTCTTGTCCAGGTTATCTGGGTCTCTTTAACAGCCAATCCATCTGCCCAAGTTCACAATCCAGCTGCTCAAGTCTCCTTGAAAAGAGCATTTCCTCAGACAGTAGGTATTTGATGGACTCCATCCTTCACAGTATATCCTACAATGTCAGTTGAAAACATACCTGCATTTAATGAACAATAAATGTAGACTGTATCAACTGCAAGGTTAAAGGAGAGTCGCACGGCCCAGTGGTCTAGACATCACTGGGACCTGCCACCAAGCAGCTTTGTAGCAAGTTTTGGCACTTACACCTATCATGCCTTTGGCACACCACCTAAAGAGCACTCAAAAGAGCTCCTGAGACTCTAAAAGAGGTTAATATATTAGCACTGTCTTCCATGTTAGTTAAAAGAGTTCTAAGAACTTTTTTTGACCGTTGTAATTTAGTGAGCAGGCACCAGTCTTGCACGTGAGCCAGTCAGAATGGAAATCTTACTGGGGCAAGGCCTCTCTGTGGTAATAGGTGTGTCATAAATAAACTCATTGTTACACAAACTATTCTTCTTATTGCACCAATAAGAATACTTAATAAGCAACTACATTCATCAGAAGACAAATAGTGTGATACTCACAGACCTGGGCTACGTGCTGAATAGTCTACCTATGACATCAAAAACAGAAGAGAGGCAAAAAAACCCTGTTAAGATACAAATCTTTAGGGAAGAAAAGCATTTTAATTGCTTCCATTCTTCCAGGGGAAAAAATGTGTTAAATGAGGGCCAGGCAGCTATAAGAGGAAATGGCTCTTGCTTGGACAGGGCAAATGGAGTTGTGGAACATTAAATTAAACATTGTCAATCTATGATGCAACACATAGAGCCCAGTTTCCTACACATCTCTGTAGCATCCTCTTGGAGGAAATCTTCACCTGCTCTACTGTGTCCAGCACTCTGAGGAGCTGGAGAGTAAGAAGGCTTGCCTTTTCAAAGACTTCTTCCACTAACATTTAATTTCTGAATTGAGTACAATTTCTCTCACAAACTATAATTTACCTAGTTTTACTAGATTTTCTCAAACTAAACTTAATATTATGATTTCACTTTACTCATTCAACTCTTTTTGGTAACAATCATAACAAGTGGTTTCTTCTAGGTGTCAGGTGAAAAATGCCTCAGAGACACAAGACCTTAAATAACAGTATTAAACATCTCAACTGCATTTAGGGGAACAGACTGGAAAACTGAAACCGTATGGTACAGATGACAGGAAGTACTGTTGTCCACAAACACAGCAGAAGCAACTATCTCAGACATCTCTTAATACTTATGATAGTTTTTTGAATTCACACAAAGCCAAGCATGGCTTCCCCAACTGGATTCATAAACTCACATCAATTTTGGTCTGATTAAAGGCTCAGTCAAAACCACAAGAAGCAAAACAATGTTAAGTTTACTATGACTGCCACATTCCTGTGAGTGCTAGTACAGAAGATGAATGAAGTCCACATGGTTCCTTGCACATGGAATACTGCTCTGATTTATATTAGGAATGTGCATCCCTTTATACATCTGCTGCTTGGTTAATGCAGAATAGATCATTATGTTCTGATCCAATACCTGTCTTGAAGGTAACATGCAGGTGTTTCATTTATTAAAGTCTACAAAAATATTACAATTTTTTTTTTTTTTTTAAGTCGGCTCTCACAATAAGATAAACTAGCCACAGCAGTTCATTGCTGCCCTGGTCATTAAAGGAGAAAACAGTGCAGGGGCACTAGGACAAAGAAAAAGGTTTATTGTACATATGCGTCACTTGAGAAGGCCATGTATTAAGCAAAAAAACAGTGAATCCAGTCCTAGCAATTATGTGCTTAGGAGCTGCCCTAGTCTGAGTTAGAGCACTCAGTACCCTCCCCACAGTGACTTGTAGATATCTAACATGAAACATCCTTTTCAGAAGATATCCTCTGGCAGATAATTTACAACTTATCCACAGCTCTCCTCTGCTTTCCAGTCAGGGAATGATGTCCCGCTGTGATGCACCAGGCAAGGGGCCATGGTGACAGACAGGAGAGCTGGGCCCCTGTGCTGTGTGACATCAGCAAACTGAAGGAATGGCTCGGCAGGAACTTCAGGAAGTTTAGGAAAGACAAATCCAGTCCCACAGGGGTCAGAATAACCTTGCAACAGTGCATGCCAGGGTAAGGAAGGCCAGCCACACCTTAGTCTGTATTAGCAAGACTGTGGCCAGCAAGACATGTAAAGTGGTAATTCCCCTCTATTTGGCCCTTGCAAGGCCACACTTGGAGTATTCACAGTACCAGAGAGACATCAACAGACTGGAGATAGGCTAGAGCAAGGCTATTAAGATGGCTGGGAGCTGGAGTGCACAACATAAACAAGAAGAGGCTGAGAGAACGGGGGGACTGTTTAGCCTAGAAAAGTCTGTGGGATAACGCAACTGCTGTCTTCCACTGCCTGGGGAAAAGGTGGCACCAGACACTGCTTAGAGGTGAAAGGATGAAGGACAATAGTCACAAATTGCAACAAGGAGAATTTGGACTGGAAATAAAGAAAAATCTATTCACAATGACATCAAGAAAAAATTCTTCACAGTGGAGGCTAAGCAGTGGAGCAGGCTGGACAGAGAGGCAGTGAAACCATCCTGCTATGGTATTTGGAAAACTCATGCCCTAAGCAACCTGACCTAATATTGAAACTAGCCCTGCTTTGAGCAGAGATTGGACCAGCTGACTCCAGAGTCCCTTCAAACCTGAATTTTATGATTCTGTCTCACAGTGCTTAGAACATTACTCAAGATTCACAACTTTCTTTTTTTGTATTTTAGCAATTACTTGCATTACAAATTTTAATTCTAAGGGGAAATGACACACTTTATTAAGGTTATTACTACAGCAACAATGTTTTAACTACCTACAAGCTTTTAGGGGAACAGGAGATTCAACAAGGTATAGAAAAAAGACCCACCACCGCCTCTAGAGCAACTGTTTGCAAAGGAAAGCCAAAGTACAGTGACAAGTCCTTTGTATCTTTGAAGCAGATGTAGATCTATAAAACAAACTCACTCTTACAGGCACCTGGTTTGCATGAGTATAGAAGTGCTACTTAGAGACTGGGGTCTAGCACTACTGGTATAAATTGCAGATGTGATACACAAAACTACCACAGTTTCTTTAAAGCTGGAGATCAAACCACTTTGGCTTGTCTTTAATCAAGCTTGACAGTTTATAAGAACTATACTGATTTGGTATTCCCCCTGCACTGCCTGTATTGAATGCAGTGCTTGGAAAGAGGTTGTTAAAGAGCAGTACAAAACAATGAAGTTCTGTGTTTGTCCATAGATCTGAAATTTTGCATTCTCTTCCCATTGCCCTGCCAAAATGCCCAAATTACAGTCTGCAGGCAGCTAGTTTATAGTTCCCATGAGCTGGAAGAGCCCATTATGATTTTGCTTTACTGAACCCAAGATTTCTTCTCTTTTGAAGAAAGCTTCTTACCAGTCCTGCACATTTTATTTAACAAACCAGAGCAAGAAAAAGAAGCATTACCACCTAACATCTGGCAGCACGTTGACAAATCCTGAGAAAATATGAGCACTGTAACTAACATACAATACTTTTTCAAGTATGAATTGTGTGGTCTGTCATAGAAAAGGTTGATGATCATATAAAGATGCTCTCCACAGAGAAAAACTTCTCAGTATCTACAAACGCTCTCATTTTCACTAAAAGATATTGAGTAAGAGCATTTTTTTCTGTTCTGAAAGCATTTTTTTTGAATGGCATAGAGGAAAAGTACAGCTGAAAATGGAAAGAATAAAATCCTGTTTTCACTGAGGCTGACAAGCCAAAGAGAGAATTTGGGTATGACGAAGAGCCCCAGGCTGCAATTTATGGCCACTGTTCTTTTCTATATCAACTGATATGACCAAGAAGAGTTTTGTTCATTTATCTTTGTTTGCCCTTCAAACATTTGTAAGCACTACTAGAGTGACTTTTTACCAGACTAAACAAGCCTAGCTTGTCGATGTCTCTTAAGAGGACGTGTGCTTCAGGGTCCCTGACTATCTTGGTAGCCCTCCAGTTTTCAGTATATAAAGATTCATTGTCCAAAGTAAAATGAAGTCCCCTTTGTATCTGCTGTAATAATATGACACTGAAAGAGTTAAAAACAATGCAGATATTCATCACTTGTGTGGAAAATCTGTGCTCTGAAGGGCTGCCCAATTTTTGGTAATTGTAACAACTTTTTTTTGATGTTAAAAGAATGTATGCATAGGCCATACATTTCCTTCTAAGACCAAAAGAAACATGTTTTTCTTATGAAGCTTAATCAAAACAGTGGTTTTTTGTTGTGCATTTCTGATGGTTGTATAGCTAAAGGAAATTAATTCCTCTTTAACCAGCAATTGGGACTTAGGGAAGACCAGGAACAGTGCTACAAACAACTGCTTTGGGACAGTCCACACCAGAGTCCTGAAAAGCTCAGGGTGACCACACAAGGCCTCTGAGGTTAATCTTGCTGTTGGATAGCTCTGTAAACACCGTCTCAAGTTCAGTTCTTTGCATTTTTACACCACTCAAGGCTTCAAGCCAAGGCCGTGATAAAAAGGAATGATTTGGTTCTTGAAAAGCATTGGCAAAAAGCTGACCAAACAGTCTGTTTCCAATAGTACCCAATAAAAGTCCGAAAGAATCAAGGCTTCCTGCATGCAGACATTACTACTTCCTACATTTGCACTGAAGGATCAAACCCTTTTACCCTCCATTTAACCTCCCTTCACTGACAGCACTGAATGCTCCTGCACAGGGCACGTGTTCAACACATGGCCTGCCCACCACCACTTAACATCCCGCTGTGAGCCCATGTACTGCAGCAGCTTCTTACCTACAATGTCTTCATAGGCATTTTCCTCTAAAGTGCTCTTGGATCCAAACTTATGCTGGCTCTCAGTCCCATTTTCAGTCGGGGAGGGAGGGTAAAGGGATTGCAGACTTGAGGCATCCTCAAACTCAAAGGATTTTCTGAAGTTTAAAACAATAAGTAATTAGTAACTAGAATGCAAAATTATACAAACATTTAGATGTTTGCTAAGAAATATATATAAAATGAACTACAACAACAACAAAAATCACATATCATGTTTTAAGAACTAACTTTTAGAGGATCCCAAGTCCTGTGCTCACAGCAGTCTCTAGTATAGCCGCCTGTGACACTTTTATGAGATTGGAAGTATTGTTATCCCCAATATGCAGACACCGAGAAAATACCAAGAAAGTAAGTGATATTTTTGAAAGTTTACAAAGTTAGCAGCACAGTCCTGAGATCAGAAATTGCTTCGCTCCTGCCAAGGTCCCTAGAAGCATGTGGCCCTCCCTCCTCAAGAAAGACATATCTCTGGAAAGTGTTCTTCCACTGGTTGTTCTGGGAGATGCAGCACTCACCACTCATGTCTTGAGTGGCGGCACTAGACACCACTCACATCTTGAACCTTCAGACGTATTCCTGCACAGAGGTCAGTGTACAGATGCCAGAGGCAGACTCATGTGGAAGTCACCCATTTCTCTTGCACACCCTGTGTCAAGCACTATCAGCAAAGGGCAAAGCACTGAGGAAATTAGTGCTCTCTGGGGTGGATGAGCAGTCTGGGCTGATGGCTCAGGGCCTGAAGGTTTGACCATTCTGGCAGGAAGGTGAGGACCGGCTGGGTCAGATGAACCATACAATTTGTCTCCCACCTGGGTACTTGAAGGAGGGACCATTCACCACCTCCCACCTACATCTGCCCCAGTGCTGCAGAGCAGTTCTAGAGGAAGGAGAGCCTGAGTCCTCCCCACTCTCCAGTTTACACAGCACTTATTCCCTCAGGAAATATCTATACTGAAGCTGGGAGGTCCTTGAATCACAGTGCCAGCTGTACAGGGGGCTGGCATTCATTGGACTGATTTACTGCTGAGGATGAAATGGTAATAAAAACATAGGCTCAGGTCAGAGCATAAATCCTGTGGTGCTGTAAGTCTTGCAGAGATTGTGCTGATGCCCATACTTCACTCAGTGAGACCAAACTAGATTAACAATAAATCATCCTGCCATCAACCCCTGTTCTTCTTCCCAGCTGGAGTTACAGCATATCCATACGGCAGTGAGAGTCTCATGGGGCATACTTTGATCTGTGAATTGGCTCGAGTATCCCTATAGGTAACACAGTGACTAACATGCAGACGTGGCATTTGACAAGAGCATTTCCTGTTTGTCTGCTAGAGCAGACTTACAGGTCTGGATCAGGCTTAGGCCTCCTCTCTCTCCTTTCCCTAATCTTTAGAATATCCAGGTCCAAGTTACACACATCAGGATCGCAGCAGAAACAGTCTGTGCATTCCAGATCCAGACACCTGCTCCTCCACACCTACTCGCAGCTATAAAGGAAGCTTACACACTGAAGACATACCTGTGTATCCAAGGAGACTTTCTAAAGTAGTTAAAATCCAACTCCTACAGATTTCAAGGCAACACTATGATGTGGTAACACTCTATAGAATCACAGGAATGGTTTGTGGACTGACACAGCTGTGGTCATGTATCCCAAGCCTATCCTGTGACACTCCTCTCCTGTGCTGTGTGTGTGCCAGAGGATCTGCAACTTCTAGGGAACATCCAGCTCACATCAATCTGAAATGTTAAAGCTACTATGGGCACCAAATCTTCAGAATACAGACTGTTCCCATGCTATGAGGCAAACATAAGAGACCTTCCTCCATTTTACTAGAATGACAAATAAAATCGGTGGTTTCAATCAAAATTTTAGAAGAATAAATTCCCACAGTCCATCCTCATGACATTCCAGTGAGTGCAAACCATGTGTGTGTTGAATCTGAAACACAGAGCTACAAGCTGTAGACACAATGAATTACGTCTATTCTCAAAAAGAGAACAGTTTAGATACCAAGATTTCAATAATTACTATAAACTAAATACTGTCATTCTTAGATGAATTGTATGGTCTTAAGTTCTTTGTAAATCCTGGAGTTCTCCTTTCTGTAACTAAAGGAAGGACAGTGGCAAAGACAATAAAGTTAAGATTTTATAAAGGATTTCCACCCAGCCTTGAAGAAAGCCAGCAAACCTGAGATTTTTGGGAGATTGATTTAAACATATTTAGATCATGATTAATCAGAGTTGAGTCCAGAGAAATCACTAAATTACTGTTAGGTAAAGCTGTTACAAATGAATGCACACCTACCCTGTAAAATGTCAAATTGATTTGCAAGAATCATCAGGTTCACACGATAACATTGTAAATCCTACAACTTGTACTCTACTAATCACAATTTAAATTGATAAATAATGCTTTTCTTTTGGGTTTGTATCTTCTAACCCTACCCAGGCCTGAAGCTCCTTTGCTGAACTGTGCTGTTTTCTTACTCTATAACAGGAGACTGAACAGCAAGTATCTCTTCTTGAAAGAAGCTTCAAAACTTCATCTCAAAGATCATTATGATCAAATACTGTGCTTTTTAGATGACTGCCCCTTAATTTACCAATAAAGGCTATCAGTTATACCAGAACATTTAAAAATTATTGTTTATCTTCTATACATTTCAAATGCTGTGCTGAACAAAATGAGGTAAGCTTTGCTTCACAAATTCTTGTTAAAAACTAGATTTACTTCCTCTGAAATCATTGCCAGAACTCAAAGATAAGCACTGCTAATCAGAGCTTGACTTTCCACATCCCCCTCTCCCTGCCTTTCTCAGAGAAACAACTCGTCTCAGCAGAGCTGTTCAATTCATTTCAAAAGCAGGTGTATCTTAAAAGAAAAGGGCAGAATCCAAAGGTTCCTCTTTTCCTCCCTCAGCATACTTCAAGTCAGGTTGTGCTGATATAAACCTTTAATTAACTGAGCCAACATCAAGCGCCAGACACTGAACTGATAGTGTGCATCTGAGAAGCTGTTTAGCAGTTACTTGCAAATCTAAATATCAAGGGGGAGTAGTATCACACACATGCATGGATATGTGAACTTGTTAAAAATTATGTACTTTGAATGCTTAGCAACAACTATTCCTACAATTTTCTAAGCAGTGAGCAGGATGAGTTTTATCATATCTAAAACTCAAGACGAATCATGTAATTAAAACAAGCCAAGCTCCATAGATTGCTGGGGAAATAGCAAGACACTCTGCCCATCATTAACTCAGGAAGGACATAGGAGTCTTTCTGTGCTATAACAGTTTTCCCTGCATTAATCCTCTACAGCTGTTGATAGCAACTTAGGATAACACTCCTAAGCACTGAAATAAATAAAATCACCAGCATTGCATAAAACTGACACAACCACTGTAGTAATGAGCTTTGGAAACAGAAAACCTCTTCAGGTGTGTTTTGCAGTGAACAGGAAGAAAAGACTATGATGGATCAGCTATGGTCCCACTACAAGACAATAATGAAATTATGGTCCATTAAAAATCACAATTAAGGGCATTTGTGCCAAAATGAACTAGATAACCTTTAGCACACATGACCTAGAGCCTTTTTTAGGGATCAAGGAACGCAAGTTGTAGAACTCCAGAACTGTAGGCATGTAAAGGTATTGTACCAGTGCAATACATCAGAAAAAAACACTAGTCTTGCACACAACTCCTAGTTTTTCTTATGTGAAAAGCACCGCATTAGGAGGAGAGTTTACAATATTGTTACTGCAAAAACACAGCACACTTATTTATTAATTTATTTGGAGAACTGAGCACAAGACATTTCCTTGACTGTTACCTATTCTGGGATTTTCTGTGAAAGCGCGACTCTTTCTTCTGCCTTCTGGTCACAGGGGGTGCAGGAGTGGACGGGAGGGGAGGAGGAGCAGAGGGTGTAGGAGATGGAGGTAGGCCATTGCTTGGTTTATTTTTGTGGGTTTTGTCTGCTTCATATTCAAAGGTGCGTTTGGGCTTGGGGACAGGATTCACCGCGCTGTTGGCCGGGCTTTCGAGGAGCAGTTTAGGGCTGGCTGAGTTAGTAGTTATCCCCTGTTTTGGTTTATTGCTTTTCTCAGCCTCAGGGGGTGTTTCTGGTTCACTCCCCAAAATAACACTCGCTCCTTTGCTATCACTTAGGGTTTCACTTAGTCCCTCCACAGTCTTTTTCTTCCCTTTGTCAACACTGTAGCAGCTACTTGGTAACTGGGGGAGGCCTCTGCCTGACTGCTCCTTCAGAGCCTGCTCAATCTTCTGTATTCTGTTGAGCACAGCAGAGGACTCTTTCCTCCCATGGCCCTTAAGTAAAGTGGCAGAAGGAGGCTCGCTCCTGCTTGGTCTCTTTTCAAACCGATGGCAGGAATCCCTGTCCAGCAGTTCCTCCTCCTCTGTTTCCGGGTAAGAACACTCAGAAAACGTTCGGCTCATTCTTCTGAGCCCTTTGAAATCAAATGTCTTGTCGCTGCAGGGAGAGGTCAGCACACTGGGGCAGCTCTCACTGCCTGACCTCTCCCCAGCATCCCTCTTGTCCACACACACACTTGTCCTGGGGGACAGCTCCCGGCGGCATTCCCATTCTGTGATCTTCTGCCTGATGTCCAGCGCCTGGGAGCGGACGCTCACCCTGCTGATGGAGAGGGTCCTCAAGTTGGTGGCAGTGCCCAAGGACAGAGTGCTCCGGGCAAGTGGATGGCTCCCTATTGCTTCCCCATCTTGAGCCTCATTTGGGCTCTCCTTTTGGTCAACCTTGGACACGGACAGCCTCTTATCCAAAGCACCCACGCTGCTGGCTTTGAGAGGGTGGCTCGAGGAATCTGTGTCCGATGGGCTTGTGGAGGTGCTTTGCAGCGTAGATGTGCGGCTGTTCCAGTCCTTGAGGCACTGTCTGGAGCTGGAGACTTTGGTGAGCTGAGTAGAGCGGGAAGAGTCCTCACTATCACTGAGGGGGTAGGCAGGGCTTCTTCGGGGGGACAAAAGAGGTGGCGGAGTGGCTGACTGACACCTAGAAGCAGAAAGAAATAAAAAATCAAGTCCTTGGGGGAACTAGAGTTAGTTGCCAGATTTCTCCTGGCTGCAGGTCTTCACACTGCAAGGCTACCCCAAAGCACCACTAAGACAACAACGACCATTCAGCCACAGAGTCGAGGGCTAAGGTTCTCAGATTCTCACAGCAAACTACTGCCTGAAAGGCATCTACCATCTCCAGCTGATTAGCTGCCTGACCTCCCAGATTAAGGAGTCCCTCTTGCCCCCCTGCAGCAAAACTGGGAAAGACTGACCAACAAGGAGCATAGTTTACTCACTGGTTGAGTTGAGCAAACCAATTTGAAAAAATGTTGGTTTTTAATTCAGAATATCTGAAGCAAAGTAGCATCATGGTGTCAGACACTGCAGTGCTTTGTCCTTAGCATTTCAATCCCTGGTATATATAGTAAACTAAATAAAACAGCAAAAGACCTGGTTTGTCTTAGGTCAGATGCTGTGGCCAACAGATTAAATTCTCCTTATCAAACAGAAATAATTTCTTATCAAATTAATATTACAGGCTGAGAAAACATATTAATCTGCCCACACTATCTGTTGAAGAATATCAACTATATAGAAAGATCTCAGTGTTACCCTGGAAAAAACCCTTGGAACAAATTCTCGCCATGGTTTGCAAAATCAGCTATTGTTGCTGGGGTTTTGTACATTGTTGCAAAGATTTTTAAGAACAAAAAGACAAAAGGAAATTAAACAAAACATTTATCAGTTGGCTCATCAGAGATGAGCTCGCAGTAAGAAAATTAAGCCAAAACTGTGTCAAAAAGGGGTTTTGCTGCATTGCCAAAATCCATACATACAAAACATAGCAGAAATAATCACAACTCCTTTAACATTTTGCCCTAGCAACCTTTCTGTTCCAAACAGCACAGAAAGAAAAAGAAAGACCCATAAATAATGTCTTGCATATGCAATTAAGTTTATGTTCCGTGAAGACTGTGGACAACAAACTGGTTTTTTATAAACTGTCTTGTACACACAAGATCCAAATCAAAGAGCTGTTTGGCCAAAAGAAATCATAAGAACAAATGTCTCCACTAGAGCAAAAGGACAAGAGATTTCAGAAGATCTCTGCTGCTATATTGTTTTCTTCCCAACAGCCAGCCAATACCTACAGGCAGAGGAGCCAAGTTCTGTGCATTAATCCAAAAATCCAGAGCACTGGGGTGATTTCTGAAAAATTTGCTTTGACACAGGAGATGTTTTCTTCTCCTTCAAACACAAACCCAAACCAAATTATTAGATTTCATCCCAGTTTCTTACAGTGGATACTTCACAAGCAAAGCTCAGAAGCATCACAAAAGAAAAAAGTTCTGGTCAGAAAAGACAATGATAAAATTTTAACGAAAGGGAACTTATTTCTTTTTTTGGAGGCCTGTGACAAGCAAGTCTATTTGAAACAGAGGCTTCCTTGCTTGGTGACTTCTGTTTCTTCATTGTTTTGAAAAATAAACATGCCCATAGGAAAAGAGAGATCTCAAGTCAAAGACAATGGCAAATACTCCTACAACAAGTGCTTAAAGCTTCCTCATTTCAGGAAGAAAGGATGCATGTCAGAATATGCTCTTTTCATCCTGGAAGTTAAATTTCCTGCTACCCTATACAGCTGCTGGCAGGTGTCTTAAAAGATCTCAGAAGATCAAAAGCAGGTGACAGATGATGAGTGGTTTTGGCTGGCTGTTGCAGCACAGAGTTTGTAGTGGATTACCTGGAATCACCTTGGCCGACATACCTTTGTAGTGCTTGAAGGTGAAACCTAAATCAGCCTTCGCTGGCTTGGCAGAGGCACCCTGAATCTTCATTATTTCTGTCTGTCTCATCTCAGTCTCTTTGGTTTAACACCACAAACCCAAACTTTTATATTATTCTTACCACTCCTTTACCTTAGGTCATGTTCTCCCATTATTTTACATCACGCAGGCCTGCCCCAGAGCTGCACTCACAGTTCTCTCAAGGAAACAGGCATCACCCAGTGGAAGTGTATTTTTACATCCAAAGACTACAGCCTCCACTGCAGCCTTAAGAGCCATATGTTGTCTAAATCCACTGCCAGGATTCAGCTAGGGGATAGGGACAGAAGAGGCCATGCAAAATGTTTTGGCAACTTATTTATTAGAGTCTAATCTGTATTGACAATAGCAAGAATAAAATACAAAATTACAGGAGTAAAGTCAGTAAAATGGGATAGCGGAGGTGAAGAACATGCTGACAAACATAGAATCATAGAATCCTCTCTCTGCCTTTGACTCACTGTATAGAAAACACCACAGGCATAGCCCTTTATCTCATTACAATCTAAGAAATACCTTCTCAGTTGTTTCCACTGTCAGGAAAAGGTTTGGTGACTCATCAGGAGAGGAGGAAAAGGGGAAAATCGTGATTTGCATAACCTGCAGAAGTTGCAAAACATTTCTTCTTAAGAGATATGAGCCATTCTTTTGAGTCCCCAGTAAGGTAACTGCAATTAAGGCTTGCTCATGAAACCCCCAAATTAAGTTACAAAACTCCCACTCACTTCTACTGTGCAAGACTGGGGCTGCAGAGCCACAGGCCTTCTGGAGGTGTATGCTGTCAAGTACTTGAGATAGCACAGTTAAGAAAAAGATTCTGTTTTACATAGCATTACACTGTAAATTTAAGTAATCCAGAGAGAACCTATAGGACTAATTCAACAACAAAGAGGAACAAAGCTTTGTCCCAATGGTTTCAGCTTGCATTCTCTAAAGGACACTGGCAAGTAACAGAATTAAAGAAAAAAAGAAGTCCAAAAGCTGATCAGTGGATAATAAAATGGTTCTTCCCCAAGAGACCTACTTCCATTAGAAGAATATTCTCTTGAAGGGACAATAGTTTCACAGACTTTAAAAGCAATATTATTGGACTGCAGTTGAATAATTAATTAACTTGCAAACTTCCATACCAAGAGTAAAGCAAAATGTTTTTTATTGATGTTTTCTACATACACAATGATACAGTGCAGCACTTACACAGCAGATCATTACATAAACTTTCCAAATATTGTGTATAAACAGCATAAATAAAGATTACAGAACCAATTTTGTCTTTCTTAATAAGTTCACTGCACAACACCTTCATTGCCACCTTCTTTGGCAATGATATTTTTTGGAGAATATCAGCATTTCACAAAAGACACTGTTATAAATTGCTCTGATTCCCTGTCTAAGGATACTCTTCAGACATGCAGCCGTAGGTGCACAGCTCTCAAACCACTGGCAGGTGAGCGCTGCATTGCAGTCTCAAAGACAATCACCTGCCAAGCAGCCCACAGTGTCCTCTAAACAGATCACAGACCCTGAAACCACCTTCCTGCTGGGACTTGTTGCTGCACAGTGAGGAGAGCAGACAGAATCCGAGGTGTGATTTCCAGCTCTCTAGACCATGCTCAGCTTTGCTGATGTGACTTGCTCCCTGAGAAATCACCAGAATTACAGGAAGAGAAAACTGATAATATCAGTCATGCTCTGTAGGATTTTGAACTGTAGACACAACTGATCTTGATGTTCTGATGCAGTCTCTTCTCTCCAGGTTCCCTTTTTCCCACCCAAACATAGAAAAAACTTTTAATTTACAAAAACTGTAATTCTCCAGGCCTGCTCACAAATAAAGATATGATTTTCATGGACCAATGTATGTATTCATATTGTTTTCTCTAATAAAGGCTACTACCAAAAGGCATCTCTTTTTACCAGTTCCCGTAAACACGTGTTGATAACAACAGAACTGTATCTCAGCTGAACCAAGAGAGCAGAAGCACTTGCTTTGAGATAATTTGCAACCTATTCATCACAAAACAAAAGATGAAAATAAATTAATTCCTGCCACCCTCTTTGTGAGGGCTCTGGCGAGGCTGACTTGTACTAAAAATCTATGGGGATAGAGAAGGGCTGTTTCTTGGTGCCATAAATGCCCGAGTCCTCACTCTATATCTGACCCAAAAGTCAGAGTTTCCAATTTTGGACAAGACACCAATCTTCTACCTGCAAAATGTGGGTGTGTAGAAGAGGAAGAATTTAATTCCTGGAAGCCACTCTGAAAATGGGCAATACAAAATTATTAGCAAGAGCAGGGGGCCTGGCCTTTTGGTCCGGTTGAGCAGAAGCACAGCTCCTTCCTGCTTCCGTTACCAAACATCAACTCCAGAAAAGAGAAATGAGTGCAGACAATTCTCACAACTAGATGACAAATGTTTCAAAATCAGGAGACAGCCAGAATGATGGGTAAAAAGCTGGTTTTATACGTCTTTTGGAAATCAGAGTATGGGTGGATACTAAGAATATACATTTATTGAGGAGTTTTGCATTCATGACCAAACACACTTTTTACACACTAACAATAATCTTAAGCTGCATTTCAGACCATGCTTAAGGGTGACTGGTGAGTGGTTAAATGACTCGCCTTGAAAGAGTTACATGACTCCTAACTCCCACTGCCCTGCTCTGACCTCTGAACTAAACAGCTGAGACTCTGCAGCCCTGTTTCATCTTTCCTGAAGTGTCAGGAGTGACCCTACAGATCATCCTCTCCTGGGAAAGACAAGTTGAAAGAAACTCCTCAGCAATCTGTCAGTTTTGCACATCCCTTCTGCTCTGCTTAAACCGACACGTACAGAATAATAACACAGTTTTTGGCTCTCGAATCCAGGGAATTTCCAACTTCAACATGCTCATGCTTGGGAGCCCATTTACTGAAAAAAGAACAAGGAACGTGCTGACAAAAAGGTAGTGGGCTTTTCCAGGTTCCTGTTGGTGAGATGCCGTCATTTCACAGTGACACCAAGGTGCGGTGAGCTCACACAAAGACACACCGCACTGATTTTATTCCTCAGGACTTTCTCCCTACTTTGCTTTCAATGAAAATGAAAAAAAATTAAAAACAATGCTTTCTTAGTATTTTATTTAGGGTTTTCTTATCCCTGGTTCTTCTCAGGGCACTGTGCTATTTCATCAGGACAGCCTAACCTGATTCAGGGTAACGATGACGTCAGAACCAGCTGTGACCCTAGGCATGTTAGTTTGGGTATTAGTAGATTTGGCCTGCCACACAGAACTGAAGACTTCTTGTTGCTCTAACCAAAATTTAAAGAGATCTGAAACAAAAGCAACAGAAACTGCTCCTTGCAAGAGCAGCAAAACTCATGTTTAATACATACACTAAAGCTGCCCTGATTCCGGGTAATTGACAATGTAACTTCAAAATTCTCTGAAAATTTGTAAGAGAGAATTCTAAGAAATGTTCAGCTACCAACTTTCAAATTAGTAATATTTTAGAATTAATGATGATCTTAATTTCTTCAAGTAAAGAACCTCTCTTAAGCAAAAGGTTACACAAAAATGATCATGTGAAGCACTAATTCAGATATTCATTGCTAACACTCTACTGGAAAGAATGGCAAAGCCCAATCCTTTCTGGCATTTTGTTAGTCTTTTTGGCTTCTGAGCAAACAAGACGGTTGTGTTCAGACTTCAGCATGAAAAACTGAAATTGTCTTTGTAACTGAACGTTGAAAAACCCCTGAATCCTGGGGATTTTATTGTGAGTCAGGTGAGCTTATTTATAATCTGTATACAGATCTTCAATCAGTATACACCTCCAAATAGTTGAAAGGCAAGTGAAATATGAAACTTGGAGAACAAGATGTAACTTACTGGATTCTTGGATTTTCAAAAGGGTATTTTCTCCCATGCAAGCCTAACTTCTCACCACATTAAAAAGATGAACTTTCGTTTTTATGCAAAACTAAAAATGGATCATGTTCTTCCCAACTTCTACCCATAATTCAGAAGGCCAAAACAAAAATGAGGATGGACATTTTTTGAACCAAGCACGATGATGCCCACCCAAAAGCAGAGCTTTGTGCTGTCAGACAGCAAGAATGGTGGTCCGCCCAGAAAGATCCCTTGAGCAAGGAGCAGCTCCTACTTCATGCCAGCCACTGTGAGTACAAATACTGGCATCTGTCCTTCCCAGAGCAAGGCAAAGTGAGAGGGAATCACACTCTGCTCACCTGTCAACTGCACCATATGCATTTTGATGTACCGCTGCTGAGAACAGAGGTAATGGCTCATTATGGTATCCATTTATAACAAATTCCCACTTGATTCGACATAGTAGGCAGGGGAGACCAACAGAAGCTCAAACTAGAACCAGTGTTTATGTCCCATCACTTCTGTGACCTGCACAAAAGAAGCACTTTTACCAGCAGCTCCTTGTAACTAGTACATTTTCACACCCCCCTAGAGGGAACTGCTGCCAGGAAATCACCGAGCAAACAAACAGAGAAGCCTCTTCTGCCTCTGTCAGAGGCTTAGGAAAGCTCCCACTAAGAAGCAATATTTTTGCACAAACAAAAACTGAACACACTACTGCAGGACAGCAGTCTCCCAGTGATGCCTCTTCAGGTGCAAAAAAGGCAGAGTAATTCAAAGCAGACCAAAAAACCTTTAAGCACTTGACTGAAGCAATGATGAGGGACACCTCTCAAAAAATTCCCCCTTCCTCTCTCTACAAGAACTAGGAATAAATTTTCTCTCTGCTTTCCTCCAAACAACTATGAGAAGTTCACTTTTTTGCTCTCAAGCACTAGCAATCAGTGGTTTCGTTGCACTTCAAGGTGAGTTATGGAACAAACCATTGGACAGAGCAGCAAAGATTCAGCATTATTTGCTTGTGACAATGTGCCATTTCCTTTCATTTCCTTACCAGAGGGGACAGACAGGCAGTAACAGTGACTGCTGCAAATCTGCAAAGCAAAGGGACCCCTTGCACTCCTGATTTTAAATCCACTTTCATTTGGCAGTAAGCCTTTCTATTACAGTATATTCTGTGCTCTCATAGCACATAGCATTTTAATTTTCTACACAACTCAAGTAGATAATTAGAGATTATATTTAATTATGTTAAATCTAAGTAAGAGCTTATGGTGAGTAAAGGAGGTGAACTTTTCACAGTGAAGTGCTGGGCACACACTAGGAAGGTGGTTTTTGAGTTGATACAACTTGGGAATGAAGCAAGTAGTACAACTTGTCATATCTTGCCTCTGACTTGGGAAGGAAAGTGATGTAAGTGGTAACAGAACAAGCCCTCTTCCACCAGACCCTTTATGATTTTTGAGCTCCCACTAGGAGTATGGCTCAAAATCCCCGAAAATCTGCATTCCAGATAACCTCCTCCCATTATTGTTGACTTTGGGATTGTGACAAAAACAAGACACAAACTTTCTAAACTGAAAAGTGGATTTGCATTATAAGACTGTTTGAAATAGGCTCACTCTCATGAACATGTGTAGTGATGGAAAAGTCCCAGCACTTAGAAAGAATGAGGCAATAAAATCAAAGTGGACAACAAATCACAGAATGTTTAAAGATAGAACAAAAATAGAAACACCAATTATTTTCCTGTTTGTACTTCTGAATTTTTTCCCCTCAAGGGATTTTGATACTTTCCATTTAAATAAAAACCAAAACCG
Source organism: Cephalopterus ornatus (assembly GCA_013396775.1). Taxonomy (NCBI): domain Eukaryota; kingdom Metazoa; phylum Chordata; class Aves; order Passeriformes; family Cotingidae; genus Cephalopterus; species Cephalopterus ornatus. The sequence continues at coordinate 760,033 of VZRE01012431.1, read as the reverse complement.
TATCAGAGCTAGTTACAAAGTTATAGGACACCAGGACTGTGAAACAAACAAACAAACCAAAAAAAAAAGATCAAGTTCTATGTGCGGTTCTTAAAAGCTCCAGTTTCTGTGCTCCCAGGAAGTACCAAGTTAATGATAACAGTTGTGGGACACATTTGTGGGGGTGCTCTGATGAATTCCTGCCTTTAACACTGCTCTGGAGCTCTGGGTGTTTGCAGGGAGTTCATGAAGAGAAGTACACACAATCGCAGCTGACTGCAGCTAAACTGTGCTTTTATGGCTCAGAAGCAAAAGGTCTGATTTACACCAGTGAAATGTAGAAATCATTCTGCCAAAGTAAATTCTGTGAAGTGGCAACTATGCTCTACAACCGTACAAAAAAAGGGCAAAGAAATCAAAGCTGATGAGTCAGATTCTAAATACTTGAATTAGAATGGATCTGTAAAGCAAAGACAGCAAGACAAATCTGACAAAGACAAACGACTGTAAAATAAAATGTGATCAATCAGCGTGCACTAGGTACATGCCTTTGCCAAGAAGTTTCTGAGTTTCTAGACTGAGAGAGCTAGATTCTCTGCCACCCTAGATTTATGGCAATCTTCTGCTCTGTTACAAGGCAAGTGCAGGATGGTTTATAAACCATTTTAAAATCATATTTAAGCCTTTTTCACCCTCCCTGTGCAGACACAGATGAATACTCAAGGCAAAGATCAATGACCCTGTGCTGTACCTTCCATCACAGTGATAAGAAGCTGACTGTGNGCTGACTGTGGCAAAAAAAAAAAAAAAAAATCAAAAAGAACTGAAGTATCAGAGTAAGCCATTCTCTCTTTTCCACCAAAGTACAGTGCACAGGTTTATAGGACCATCTCTCTTTTTCTCCCTAAAAAATATGATTCAAAGTTGAAAAACGGATGTCTCTCTTACAGTTAGTCTTTTCCCACAACCTGTAGATATTTCCACTGTTCTAGCTCCACTGTAACTTATTTTTATTACATTATGGAATCAGCTCAGCATGTTTTAGTCTCACCTGGTTTCTTAAGGTCTTGGGAGTTCTGTTGGAGAGGGAGTGGCAACGCAGCAAGTGATGGCATTTTCTTAAACCAGGCAGAATGCACAAACCCTTATTTGTCTATTTAAGAACTGCCAGTCCTTGAAACTTGTTCTTTAGCAGCGTGTCTGAACATGCTGACTGTTCAAAACCCCAGTGCACATAGAAGCTCTCAGCTTTGCTTCTTGAAAGCACAGGTGATTTTTCAACATGCTTGTTTATCTGTCCTGGAATATCAGAGCAATGAACTCTGTGGAACTAATTCTGCCAAAGCTTTCCAAGTTTTCTGTGTTTACATGTGCACGATTTGGGAGGGGTTAAAAATTATTTTTGTGAATGGAGGTGCTTAGTTTTCAAGATATCTGAGGGCATTCTGCATTTGGCAACCTCCAAGTCTGGAATTCTGGTTCAGAGGAGTTGTTGTAAAATAAGCCTGTTCCTTTTCTGCTCTGACAAATCAGAAAACTTTAGAAGGTCACTGTATGCTTCACTGAAATACTCTATACCCAGAAAGAAAATAACTGAACTGGAAGTAAAAAAGTCTTAAGTTCTGGCTGTACACTAATACAGAATACAGCCAAGTCTGATTTCCCTGCTTCGCATATAAAGCAACCTCTAGGTCACACAAAACCTCATCAGATAGACTCAAGAATAAGTATCTAATAGGGACAGAAAAAGAATAGGAATTCAGGGCTCCATCCCATCTTTAACAAACATTTTTTAATCTCATCTACTCATAAAAGTTGCTTTCAGAATAAAGTTTTTCGTTTGCCTTTCCTACCAGTATCCACATTTTCGTTCCAGACCCACTCGCTTAGCTCTGGTTCCCAGTGTGCTGCAGAGGTCCAGTGAGGTCTTTCTGTAAAGATTTCTTTTTTCCAGTTTTCTGGGTTTGTAAAGTAGTTTATTTAACACAGTGAGAAAGCATCCTAGAAGTGCAGGTTATAAAACTGAAAGCGATTATTCATCTACCTGCTATGAAGCAGGCATTCTTAATTTCTGTCATTGTTTCCACTACCAATATCACAATCCAGGAAGTGTGAGGCCTGAAACATCTGGAGAAGATACAGTATGTCACACAGCATAATATCAAAGTGATTGAAAAGACCTGAGAATGTCAGTGCTGCTCCAGGAGTTACTGCGCCGCAGAGGAAACAAAAGCAAAACAAAATAAAATAAATTTTAAAATCCCAGCAGAATAGAAGCGCCTACATTATCTCTGTGAATCCAGAACAACCTCAACATCAGCCCTGTTTGGATACAGCTGATCAGACCCAACCCCATCTTACTGCCGTGCAATTGAAGCTCATACCTTGTGAAGGTAGCACATGAGTCATATGGACTATCTGAGGCAGGGGAAGAGAAAGAGTAATTCTGATTTCAAACTCTGTCTACAGCGTGCTCAGGCCTCTGAGGGGTCTCATCTCTGACCAGCAGCTGGATGCCCTCCTGTTGTCAAGACAACTACAGCAACTCATTTAACCTTCTCCATAAGCAAAAAGCTGAAGCAATGGCTTAATATCAGCACACCACGCTAAGAAAGCTTATCTGTTCCCTGGAGGGCACTTTCTGTACACGTTTCTAAAACATGGCTGAAGCAGTCTGACAGCTTTTTCTTTGTTACTGTATTACTTTTACAGCGATACAACTGGAGAAATGTGGCCTTGTTCTTCATCTTTAACTTCATTTTATAAGTTGTACCCTCTCTCCTTTGCCCCTTAGAAGAGGGAATTTCCACCTGCCTAGGTGTCCAAAGACCTCTGTGCCTCAAATTTGGGCTATTTTTCCAACATAATCAAGGGTATTACCATCATCTGTGAACTTTCCAGTCACTTAGTTATGTAATTGCACCCCGACAGTTTTCTGCCACTCACCCATACAACTGACATTCATTACAACCTTTGAAGACGGTCAAAACTGTTTTCCTACCAAAAGCTACACTTCTTTTTTTCTTTTGTAAGAAACACTAAATAGTATCTCTCACAACACATGACTTTCATGTAAACAACTGAAAGAAAAAAAAAAAATCAGATGCAGGATATTTTTTCAGCACCCGAAAAAGCAGAAAAGAGAAGGAATAAATTGCTAAGTGAAAGATGACTCATTAAGGTGCCAAAGCAAGGCAGAGAGAAGGAAACACACGGACACTCTCTGCTCTCTCAAATACTACAAACGCATGCTCAGGTGATATGTAATACTGCATATGTTCAGAAGAAATAGCCAGTACAGACTTGCAGCACAGCTTCTGTATCAGGACAGACGGAGAGTACAAACAGCATTTCAGAAGTTGCCACTGCCTGCCATGACTTACACTGACCTACAAGTGAGCTGATATCCCTCATACTATCGTGTACAGACCAGGCAAACATATAGCACAGACCACAGCTGCACTGCCTGACATACCCGGATACACTCCATGTTTTATGGACTCCATGGTGAGAGGAGCAAAGGAACATAACCACAGATTAAATAACATAGTACACAGATTAAGAGTCTACCCTGTATATGTTAATTGAGTATACAAAGTGTCTCATCTTTGGAGGCTGCATGCTGTATCTGGAGGAAAGATTTCAAAGTTCACACCCCCAGCCTCTCTTATCACCATAATTTTCTTTAGAGGCTCTGACCTTGTGGAATGCAAAATAAATTCCAGCTATGATGACAAACATGACCCTTGGTACACTTTCCACTGTGCATAGATATGGCCTAATGCCAGGTGCCCACCAAAGCTGCTCTGTCACTCCCCCTCCTGAGCTGGAAAGGGGAGAGAAACATAGCAAAAAAGCTCACAGGTTAAGGACAGGAAGCGATTCTTCACCAATTACAGTAACATCATTTGGGGGGAAAATATATAAGTATCTAATTATCGGTCAAATATGAGTAGGATAATGAGAAATAAAACCTTAAAAACACCTTTCCTCCACCCCTCCCTACTTTCTGGGCTCCACTTTACTCCCGGTTTTCTCTACCTCTTTTCCATCAGCAGCACTGGATCATCGGGAATTGGGACTGTAGTCAGTTCATCGCACATTGTTTCTGCTGCTCCTTTCTCCTCAAGGGGAGCAATCCTCTCGCTCTTCTGCTCCTCCGGCATGGGGTCTCTCCTACAGGAGATAGTTACACTCTTCTCCTGCTCCAGCATGGGTTCTCTCCCATGGGAAACAGTTACACTCTTCCCCTGTTCTGGCATGGGGTCTTGGGAGACAGTTATACTCTTCCCTTGGTCTGGCATGGGGTCTCTCCCCCGGGAGACAACTCTCCACAAACTTCTCCAAGGTGGTTCCTTCCCAAGGCTGCAGTTCTTCATTAACTGCTCCAGTGTGGGTCCCTTCCAAAGGGTGCAGTTCTTCAGGAATAGCCTGCTCCAGCGTGCGTTGCCCCCAAGATCCCAGGTCCTGACAGCAAACCGGCTCCAGAGTGGGCTCCTCTCGCCACGAGTCCACAGGTCTTTCCAGGACCCTGCTCCAGCATGGACTTCCCACGGGGTCACAGCCTCCTTTGGGCACCCACCTGCTCTGGCATGGGGTCCTCCATGGGCTGCAGGTGGATGTCTGCATCCCCATGGACCTCCATGTCCTCCTGCAAGGACAGAGCCTGCTTCCCCATGGGCTGCAGGGGAATCTCTGCTCCGGCTCATGGAGCACCTCCTCCTCCTCCTTTCTGCACTGACCTTGGTGTCTGCGGGGCTGTTTCTCTCACATATTCTCACTCTTCTCTTCATTGGCTGCATTTGCTCCTGCGCAGTAAATGTTTCCCCCTCTTAAATACATCATCCCAGAGGCGCTGCCACCACCACTGATGGGCTCGGCCTCGCCCAGCAGCGGGTCCATCTTGGAACCATCTGGCATTGGCTCTATCGAACATGGGGGGAAGCTTCCAGCAGCTTGTCACAGAAGCCACCCCTGTAGCCCCTTTGCTGCCAAAACCTTGCCAGTGCAATGGATGTCTACAGATTAAGAAGAAATTACATACTACGCTTGAATTTACGAGGGAATTTTTTTTTCATTCCCTCTTATTCACTTTCTTTAAATATCTGTGCATCAGGGTTTGATTTTCTTCTGGCTTATGTCAGCACGAATCAAGACTTAATAAAGAGAAGTTACTAAAGATCCAAACTGATGCAAAACTTATTGCAGGAAGATTTAAGGCATTGACCCGGTGTAAATGTACACTTACAAAGAACAAAGTTTCAGCCTAAAAGCATTTGCACTGAAAATTAAATTATGCTACTATATCTGACTGGTTACTGTATGTTTCACTCTACTTCATTTAGCTAAACAAGCCAGGAAAATGAGGAAATGTGTTGGGCATATCCACTACTGAGCATCATATGAAAAAATTGGCTTAACAAGAGTTGTTGGCTTGGTTTTTTTTTTTAGTTGAACGCAGCTTTGAAAAACGCTTTGATCTATTTATTCCCCAATCTGTTGGCATACACACATAAACTGAAAGAGAAAAATGGGAAAAAAAAGGAAAAAGAAGAAAGAAAGAAAGTAAGTAGAAGAAAAAAAAGCCAAGCTGTAACTTGCAATGCTTGTTGCTATCATGCTTATTTACCTAAGAGTCCAGACAAGGCCAAATTTAACTTGACCAAGGGCTACATCTGGCCTTAATTCAGTTTCAGAATATTAAGAAAAGAACAATCAGCCAGTACTCGAGCACTGCCCACACCAATATTCAGAAACATGACCTAAAGGAAACTTTCCAAAAGATTCAGACATTGGCTTCTCTCTGCTTTTTGCTGCCCATAACTGTCATCAGGAGCAGAGTTAGGTCAGGGAAAGACACTCCCCATGACTTTCTTCACTGTGATCAAGGGTAACATAAACATGTCCATTACTCATCCAGCTGAAATGAGCCTCCCAGACCAGATTTCATCATCACACCTACAAGAGCTGTGGGATCTCAAGCCTAAACTTGGAATCAGGATATCATCTGAGGGATTTATATATCCTTTATAAACATTTCATTCTCACAAGACCTTGGCTTCTTATAAAACTGTGAATTTAGTTTTACACTCTTCTGTTGGCCTATTAGGTTTTATAAGGAGCTGGCCAATAGATTTTTACTTTTCGCTTTACTTTTTACTTCTTGTGAGAAAATTTGTATGTATTATAACCCTAACAATGAAAATGTTTTGATACCACTGACATGCAACAGGAATGCTGCACAGTAATAAGAAACTGCAAGTTTTACTTAATTTAGGGCAACTAAACTTTAACTTAGAGCAATTAAAGGCAAGTAGATATTTCTCCTGTCACCCATCCTTTCCTTCCAGGACACAGCCAAAAATAAGCTTCATGTCACTACAGGAAGCTACATAGAAAGCATCAGGGAAAAGAGCAAAAAAATGAAAATGCTGTGGCACAAGTGAGGCAATACCAACATCTGTGTATACGGTAGCAAGAAAAACCAACTAGTGACATTTATAAGCTCATCAGCTGTAACAATATTTGCTCTCCAAAGACTACAATACTATCAACAAACTCCTTACCGTAATCCATGGGCTCTCAAATAATGAGTATTTGAATCAAGAAACTGAAGCCCAGATTCTAACCTTAAGCTACATCCCTCAGAACCTCAGAGTTTGACCCATAATACTGATTTTTTTTTCCTAAAAAGCACAAACCTGTGACTTCTGCTACTTATTCAGTGGAAAAACAATGCAAGCTGTCTCATAATGCAGAAAGCATATTAAAAAAAAAATCACCAAAAAACCCTGAAACCAGTCATCAAAACCAACACAACACACAAAAGTGTGCCAGCAGCACTGCATGTAACACTGCATTTCCATCTCAGCAGTTAGCCAGCAGTTAAAAAAGTACAGTCATAATCAGCCTAGGTTTAAACAACTGTGGCCTTTCTCTAATGGACTAACATTTTCTATACAATAAAACCAAATCTAGCTTAGTATATCCAAAGTATGCATCCCAAGTATGCCAGAACACAGTGTGTCATTCCTCATAAACGCTATCATCCAGAGGCATATCTGAGGGCAATGGCATGATGAGGTCAAATACATGGGTATGATTACTGCTGCATAACTTAAAAATCAGTGGAAAAAATGGAATCTCATCAAACTAGACAAGAAACAGGCATTTAGCCATGCAGAGAGATAAGGTTCTGTCTGAGAGCAAGAGGGATAGTGGGAAGAGGGGGAGAGAAGGGCTGTAAAAATGAGTTTTAGTCCACAAAGATGCTAGTCCTATACCAGAGCTGCATACTCTGGCAATTAAAGCTAGTCCTATAGCTACCTTCAGTAAGCAGAAGGCTGGTGTTGAGTTCCTGCCTATGAGCTGAAAGTCCATCTCCTGCAAAACTGGTTATGGGAAATGACAAGCCTCTGACAAGCACACAGCTATCCATCACTGCGGTCACTTCAGCCTACCCAAACTTACTCAGAAGCTCTTCCCTCCTGGAAAGGTGCAGAATGGAGGTATAGGCATTCTTCTCTCAGCCCTGTATGCCTTGCTGTAGCCTCTGCCTGCTTCCCTTGTCAAGCAGCAAATGACACACACTGGGTGTGTTTGTCAAACCTCTGTCCCTTTGTATGCTTAAAGGGAGGAAACTGGCATTAATGTTTAACAAAGCTAACAGTAGCAAAGCCTTTCTCTGCAATCTCACATGCTGGCTTTGAAGGCACCGGTGCGTGAGAAATCTGGCAAGAAGTTTGTTCCTGGTAGCCCACAGCTTGGAAAAAATAGCTTTTCTCGGGTTTTTATTTTAAAGTTGCAGGGAGCAACAGTTTACAATAAATTCCTGAACCTTTAAACTGAGGCAATCCAGCTGCCTCTGTTGCTAAAGAAATCATAAAAACTGTATCAGGTACCAAACCACATGCACACAGAAAAAGTGAGCAAGCCTGCCAGGCTCAGCGTGCGTCCTGAAGTCCACATGAGTGACAGTACTGTTTGACGGGAAAGGGAGAGGTTAAAAATCCGCATTTCAGGTCTCTGCCAAAAGTTTCACAAGGACACAGGCTATCTGCCATCTCCCCTCTTTGCCTATGCTGACATAATTCCCAAATCAGCAGCAAATCAAGGGGACAGGGGTTTCATGTGAGAGCAGTGTGATTACTGGGCATTTGTTCAGTTGTCTGGACTGACAAGTCCTCTTTTGGCCTCGGCTGCCGCGCGGCCGTACCGCTGCTCCCCGGGGTGAACGTCCCACTGCTCAGTGCAACAGGGGAGTCGGCTGGACATAGCTACGCTGTGATAACAGGAGGATTAACCAACGCTCCCCTTACCTGACTGTCACCAATACTGCCCCAGCCCAGCCCACAGGAGTCCCCTGCACCTGCCTGCCAGCACTAGCTGGAAAAAGACCTTGTGTGGTTTTGCTAGCAGAATTTGGAGCACAGAGCTTTTCTCGCTTGCTGCCACCTCAATGAATTGTGTTTTCATAGTTCAAACAGTTATGTTGTTACCTGGTAAAAGCTTACATCTGAGAAATGGTGACGCAAGGTGAGTTTTAGCTTAGTTTTAACCATTTCCGTCTATTAGCTGCTGTTAATTGTTTGTCACAAAGGTGCACTTGCTGTACAGCCACAGTATTTTAGATGACCTATGCTGAAGAAGTCACCTTGCTTTGCAGACCTACCACTTTCTTTCTATAGCTAAGGAGAGAAGAAAACAAATTAATACTTTGCATTTACTCCAGCATTTTTCTACAGCTCCCTCATAAAAAAATACTAACACACATTTGCATTAAAGCTCATCATTAATATGATATGCACAAAATATTTCCTTTATAAAAGTATTGCTCTCACAAAGAGCTTCAGGAGCAACATATGGGCACTCTGGACAAAATTCCCATATCTGGATAATGAGAACCTTGCAAGATATTTAGGTTCCTAAAAAAAACCAATCAGGCTGTCACAGGAATTGACATTCCCATTGACTACTATAGCATTTTATGGACTGACTCAATAAATCAACTTACATTTTTTTAACTGCTATTTGACTGTTAGGAACATCACATCTTTTACAATTGTTATATTTAGTTGTGCTTTCATCACTGAAGTTATCCTACCAGATGCCTGCACATTGCTGCCTGTTGTTCAACAGCTCCAGGGAGCCACATTCCCTTGTGGCACGCTGCCAGTTCTACATGCAGGAGCTGGCCAAAATGGAAATACCCTCAGCGTGCATGATGTGAATCGTGACAAAAGTATTGAAAAAGTCTCCCAGGAGCTATGGGCATTTTTGCATGTCTATATTTTAATAATATAGATGGCACCTGTGTATTTCCATTAGCTCCTATTTTCCTGCAGAAAAAATCTTACAGTTTCTTTTGCTTTTAAAGGCCATTTGCTGTTAATGTTTGTTCCTCAAGGGCAAATGTAAGGATGACATTCGGTGTGGAGGCTGAATCAAGCACTGAGCTAATTCGGAGTTTCATGAGAATATCACCTGGTAAATAGTGATTATGCTATTTAAAGGATGAGGTCTGTGAGGATGCTATGTTGGTGCACTTCTTGCTTTGTTTTTCCAAGCATATGTGTTTCGTTTCTATGAGACAATATCTGTCTCATTACGTTCAGATCTTCCTTTCAAACTCACTCCTTACAAATTTTGCCATTTCTTCTTTTCATGTTCTGTTCTGCCCAAGTGGAAAATATCTTTTTAGGATAACTGAACAGTGCAGCAAACTGGTAAGACAACACAGCCTCTTTCATTTCTAAACCACTGATTCAAATCTGGGCTGATTAGGGCACAGAACGGAAATTGTTCTCCCTTACTGATGGCTTCTCAACAGCTCAAGTGTAAAGAGATGAGTGTCCTAGACAGCTCCTAATGGACAGACATTCACAGAACAAGGAATATCATTAGCAGTGCTCACGACTTGCATCTTCGCTGGTATTTTCAGTGAGATTGCCAGCACCTTCCCGGTCCTGAAGGCAACCGAGTTTCATTAGAAAGAACAACTTCCTCCAGAAAAATTGAAATATTGGCATAATAATGTAAAAATATTATGCACTTGACTACTATGCTATGTTCCCTGAGGACTTCTGTCTCACGTTTTATCACCACCCAAAAAACAAACTCACACAAGACTCACGCTCTGATTCTCTGACAGTGCACTGGTGAAGTCTCCTTTAAGTTTTTTATCATGTATCTTTCTCATTGCTTTTATTCACTACATTTTAGTGCAGTAAAAGCACTGGAAAGATATCAGAAATATTTCCAAAACCATGCTGTTGTAATTGTTTTCTGCAAAAATACAGAAGTTTAGTTCAGGTATTAGTACCAATGAGTACACTAATGTAAATATGGTGATAAAACAAATAAAGATTGCAGTGTTAGTCTAGTAGTCTTTGTACTGCGTGGGTTGCAGCTTCCAGTTTTTGAGGCAAATATAAACCTTAATAGAAGGCAAAACGTAATTTTAATGATAAGGTATGATTTGCTGCATATAAAAGCATAAAGCATTCAAAGCGTCATGAAAATTATAATGGAATGGGAAGTAATTCATCAGAGTAAATTCCTGTAGACTCCAACTAATAATAAATCCAACTTGATCTGAAGCTGTGTGAAGCAAAATTCAATCAAAATTTTAGGGTTTATTGGGTTTTTTTTCTTAAAAAGTTGTACAAATGGGAGGGATATATTAATGAAACTTCCCTCTAAGAAAAAGTGATTTGTTTGACTGACAAGTGCATATAAAGTAATATTTCTTCCTGAGTGGATTTCTAAAATTAGAGTGAAACAAACCAGCAGCAATAGAAATGGAATAGTAAAATTCCCTGCCCCCCCCCCGAACTCTGTGGGGAAGCCGAAAGGATGTATCCAAAAGTAGGTCTATTTGTTCAATTCTCTCAATCTAATTAGAAGCTAGTACCTCATCTTACAAACCACTCCTCTCTTGTGTCTCTAGACCACTGTACTTACAAGAATATTTCTGCAACCCTGCCTAAGTGATTTCCAGGGATTTCAGTACGCCCTCTGATCCGCCACCCCGAGGTCGCTGCTGAGCAGTGCGAGGGAGGGGAACGTTCTGCCTCAGACTGTCGGAAATCCGCACGCCACCGGTGCCACTTACCGAGATAAAGGACAGCAATAAAGTCAAAGCCTGCATTCAAACTCTGCCCAGTTTCAAGGTCATTTGAACCAGCGTTTTGACTTGTTCCCACTGCAGATGTTTCTGTTCCTGATGACAGTAGGTGCCCTCCCAGCTTCCATGGTCCAGTTCAGACTTGAGCTGCCAGAGCTCCATGTCCCAGATGCACCTCCAGTCTTACAGGGTAAATAACAGCTCCTATTTCCTCCTGAACCAAATGTAACTTTGCACTGCTGGGAACTGACCTGCTAAAAATTTTTCAGCTGCATAGTTCAAGCTGTTTCTGCTTGTAAAGAAGTACAATACTTGTTAATAGATTTCACATCAGTTATTCAGTTTTCACAGTTGTTTGGCTGAGGTTTCTTTGCACTGTTTTCTAAACCTCAATGATTTAAACAACAACAAAAAAGCTGTGTCTCATCATGGCTCTAATAACAGCATATTGCTTAGTCTTAGAATTTTATTAAATCACTATTCTTCCTATTCTCAAGTTCACTGTCAAAATATTAAAACTTGATTCCTTTCTAAAGTAACAAATATTTTCTACACATTTTATTTCATAAGTTCATAAAGAGCTTGAAATGTTCTTACTAGTATTTCAGAGCAGTAGACAAATACTTTTGGCAGGAAAATCCATCTCAGCAGTTCAGTGTGGAGCGCCTCGTTGCCTTGAGCCACACTCGGCTGCCAGGAACTCTCCTGCAGCAAAGGCAAGAGATCCCAGTCCAGGCAGCATGGAGAGGATAGGACACATCAAGAGCACACGAGCTGAACTCACACCACTGGCTTTTGGTGCTCTAACAAAGTCCCCTAGGTCTCCTCTGACTGGGAAAACTGGGAAATGTTTTAGCCCAGGCTACCTCACACCTGATGGGGCAACTGAAGGTTTTATTTTAAAATACATGAAATGAAGACTTGGCTTCCTGCTTTATATATACATAACTCACTCTCCTTTCCAAGCTGGTCTCAATCCTACCTCATCAGAATCCATTGAAAAAAAACTAAACACAAACAGACAAAACTTCCACACCCAAATATACACAAAACAGCAACCACTAACTTATCAAATCCCATACAAATCTCCCAAAAGTTGTAAACAACCAGCAACTAGTTTTCTGTTCCTGTTTTCTGCATCTACACCTGCATGCCTCCTCCAGAGAAAGATTTTCACTGAGACACATCACTCTTGTGATGTTTTGCTAAGCATTTCAGCACACTGTTGAGGCAGCAGCAAACGTACCAGCATTTTTTCCCATAGCATGTCATTATAACACCAACTGAATTGGCATCCAAACAACCCACTAAACTTTCTGTTAAGTATGGCTGGGAACATCATCCACAAAGAAAATTTCATCTGAGTGTGAAGAATAGCACAGCTCTCCACAGCTATCTATTACCAATGTTTTAAGGAGAGTCCTTTAAACCAAGCAACTAACTGTAGAGCCCAGGCAAAGAGCACCTTCCACCTTTAATTAAATGCAGCCTTTCACCTGTGATTGAAATGCAGACATCCACAAGGGAAAGAAGCAGCTTTTCTATCAATCACAGCAATACTGTCCACATACTGAACAAATAAAGAGTAGGAGACCAGAGAATAATTTATCATAACTGCTATAAGACAGTGGCAATCACACACAGAGAAGTAGTGGGAAAATTGTACACATTAGAGTTTCAAATAAGATCAAAACATCACTGTTTTAGAGCAACACAGACAGCTGAAGATTAATCCTTTGATTTCCAAGTTACTGCATTCTTCATGATGCTTTCCATTCAGAAAACTCAGGGCACGTAATAAATATCATAGTTTTTAAATTTACATTCACATGAAATGCATAAATACAATTAAGTACATTTTGTTAGTCTTACAATTAATATTTTTCTTTCAGCAGGATCAGAGCTCCACCTTGGTGGATACAGAGTTATCTCCCTCCCCACGCTCTGTCACAGTAATGAGGAGGGAGTTGTTCAGTGTCAGTCTGCCTTATCTGCCCCTCGAGTCATCCACCCTGGATGTGAACACAGCTCTTTTGCATCAGTCACAAAATAATTCACTGTCAGTGCAGGCAGACTGGACCACATGTGGATGAATTACCTGACAAAAAATATGGACAGTGCCTACAGTTTAACACAGAGATGAGAAGCGCTGGTTTAGTTTGGGTTTTTCTTATATTAGGAGTTACAATAGTAAAGGATTGAATTTATAAAAGATAATTTAAAGTCATATTGTTACATATCTGGTAACACAAGCAGAAGACTCTACAGTTGCATCCTTGAATGGATGTCTCTAAATGAGAGACAAGTACTGCACAGGCATTGCCTCTGTGAATACTTCTCCCTATAGAGATGGGTTTTCCTCCAGACATGGGATCATCTTTGAAATGAAAAATTTACTGTGGAAAGGGAAGAGAATAGAGCACTCTCAGGACAAGCCAGCAGAGCAAACAGCTGCCACCCACGCTCCAGCACTGACGGGAGAACGCTGCTTAACCCCAACACCAGACATATCTGCACATTCTTTTATTGAAGAATTCTGGAGGTGTCAATTCCTGAGGCAAAGTATTTCTAGTCCTCTGCCCAGGCCACAACCACATAATCCTTTCAAAGGAAGCAAAGTATTTCAGTTGGATTTATTAATGTGAACCAAGAATTAATTTCATCTTAAATGAATAAATAAATACACCAGCTGTAAAACTGAATGAGTTTGGCCTGATTAGGACTGATTTTGGAAGTGATCACACATCTTAGAGTTTTAAGGCTGAAACACAGGTACAAACCCTTCCTTTAACTAAGATTTCTCTAAAAGTTTTCTTAGTTTCTAAGACCTTTCTAAGACTATTTCTGCCTTCAAATGCAGATCCAAATCTGGCCTCTGGTTTAACTAACAGCAAGTGAATGCATCAACCCAAGGAGCCTTCTCTATGAACTTACAATTTTAATTTTACCTATGAATAACAACAGCAAATAATTCCCTCGCTGGTAATAAAGCTGGACACAACACTACTCTGTGGGCTTCCTTTGTTTAACAGTGTCTATTTATTTTTTATTATTATTTGGTTTTTATTTACTATTTTATTTGATATATAAAGAACTGTAAACAATTCATCTGAAACACTTCTAAGGTATCTCTAGAATTATACTAGTCCAGATCTGATTTACGTGGTGCATCTCTATTGCCTTCACTGGAGGCAAGCTAGCTCCACCAGCTAAAATTCTGCCCTGTTAACCTAAATTCTGAAGAAGGAAGAAGTTCCGAGCCACAAAGCCAGTGCAAACATATCTCAGCGCATGTCAGGCTAATGAGGCTGACAAATTGTCGGTGACAGCAAGAATGTCCTCACACAGTGCTGGGAGATAAAAACCAGAGCCTATATTTAGAGGTTTGTGGGTACCCAGCTCAATTATTCCCAAGCAAGGAGAAAGATGCAACTCATGATATCAGATTCCAGTTTTAACCAAGAAAGAGTATATTTGGTTCAAAGATTCAACTAAAAGTATTTAGAGAGAAGTTTTATGACTGTTACTAGAATAGACACTTCACAACATGCAACTTTGTGCTCTCGGCAGTTTGCAGATGTAATCCTTAGTTAGCAAAAATTTCTGGTGTCTTGCTATACCACCCACTGACATCAGCACCCTCAGTTTATTGTGCCATTTAAGTCGTGATTGCTCAGCTGGAGAATATCCTCCACCAACATCCTCCAGTGAGGACACCACCTTTCCTGTGCAGATTAGATGGAAAGACAACAGCCCGCATCACAAAATCCAGTCCACACTGAAACTCATACGATTCTGGTGACATAGTTTTCCTCAGACACACAGCCTCTGAGAGTAGTTTTCCTCAGGCATCGTCCTTTTCCACAGCTGGAATCGAGATCAGTTTCTGCTTTGGCTATCTTCCCAAACTGAGCCCAGAGACGTTAAACTAGGAAGGTGTTCTAGCTCATCATGGCAGTCCCCCTATATATACCATGCTAGTACAGCGCTTAGTTGCAGAGAACTTGATTTTTGTTCACTGTAAATGGTATACAAATGTGTTTAAGCTTTCCAAAGTTCTCCCCTGTTCTCCAAGGTGAGACTGATACACAAGGCACAGCCTGCACCACAGAAGATATTAGAGGCAAAGAGAAATTCTGTCACTTACAAACACACTGGGAGAAGCCTGTATCAACAAAATCTGAAATTATTTATGCCTCATTCAATACTCTCAGATAAAAAAATGTAAATCAATGGGCTTCTCTAAAAACAAACCCTTTCTGTACTCCAGTAGTATACTGCAGCAGGTAAGTGTATAAAATGCCTTGAGATCCAGAGTTAAGAGACGGTATATTAGCCAGAGGTAAAGACATTAGGAATGATTTACAGAAGTTCTGTAGACACACTTACTCTAAACATTTTTCAGCTCTGGTCCTTTTTGCATCTAGCATCTCAAAATAAGCTGCAACCTTAAGATGTAATGATATATATTAATATATAATTATTTTGTTTAGGATTTTTTTTTCTCCTTGTCTCTGTTTTACTATACAGATGACACGTTTGAAACCTGTATTTTGTCATGTAGAGCATGACCTCAGACATAACTATAGGCCTGTTTTAATACAGTGTAGTGTAAAGGTGATATTTAAGTCAGAGGTGGTACTGCCATTTCTATAGTTACCCTTGTTTGCACTGGAGCAAACACTAGATTAGGACAAATACCCCATGAATTAATTCATTAATTAAAATTAAGTTTCTGCATAAAACGCAAAGAACCCAGATAAATATTAAATTATTTGCTAAGGGAAAACAAGCCACACTGCAGGGAGACAGAGCTACAACCGCTATGCCTTTCTTTGACTTCGGTTCTCTTAATGTTTCCTCAGAGTTACACTGATCCTCTCAGCTATGGTGCAATCAAACCAAGTAGTCATTTGATATGAAAGGGTCATGAACTAGCTGCAAGCACGCTCTGGGCTCCTTTGTCTCCTGTCAGAGCGTTAAGAAGATTTCACAGAGCTGCTTCCTGCCAGAACTGCTGAGAAGTTGCTTTCAGCTACACATAAGGTGCTTTCCTACCCTTCTGTTCCTTGGCGTTCACCTCAGTGACTCACGAGGAAGGATTAAAGTTGTGCCCTTGAAGTTCATCGAAAGCCAGAAGGTCTCATTTTGTAAGCACAACAATCCTTTTGCAATTTCTCCAATTTGCTGCCTGTAATTGACTCTTGTTCCAAAAAACATCAGAATGTTCCCACTGGCTTGGACCCAAAAAGCATTCCTGGTCCAGGCTCAGTCACTGGTCATGATGGTTAGCAGGTGCCTGGACAGGAGAAGAACAAGACGAGCATGCAGTGCAACTTAACCAGCTTAACAGTCTGTTGACTCACAGATTTTGGTTCTGTGACTAAAAGGCTTTGGAAGATTTTTCTTCCATGAATTTGTCCAATTGCAACATCCCATAGCAATAAGTTTCATAGTTTAAAAACATGCTGCAGAGAAGCACCTTCTTTTCAACTGATTTTCAACCTGTTGTCTTCTAATTTTGTTTGATTTGTGTGAGTTCTTAAACACAAAGAGATTTTTTCTCCCCTATGAATCTTCACTGTTCCATATATCATTTCAGAGACTTCTATTACCTCCTCTTCCCCTTCAACCCTTTCCTCTCTAGGATGAAGAGTCACAATCAATCTGCTCTTGGCTTGTAGTGAAAATGTTTCATACCTTCAACCACCCCTGTCATCATTCTACAGTTTTCCTATTCAGAGCACAGTTAAGTTTGTCTCACCTAAAACACACAAAAGTCCTTGTTTGTAACAAGTGGTGAATGAACCTCCAGTAGCTTCAGAAAGAATGTGGATTTATTTATTTAAATCACTTCACTTTCTTCAAATCCAAGGGTTTTCCCCTCCTGTGCTTATGGCAGAAACCCATGAATCCCACAATCAGTTTCTCAGGACAGACTTGCAGTTACCCTCCCAAATAATGTCCTCACTCTGCTCTCTCTCCCCCTCATTTCCTAAACTGCCATTCACACGAATCTGGTAGAAAAATGGCTCTGGTGGCTCATGTGAATCTACACCCTGGTGAGGACCAAGAGAATCTTAGTTACTGCAAGAATCTTGATGCTTGCTGCTGTTTACTTGTAGGCACCTTTTTGAAGACTTTTATTATTAAAATTTAAATTTGTGATCAACAGGGATCTGATTCACAGCCAAAGTAATTAGAAAGACTTCTATAGACTTTAGTGACCTTTGCTTCTGACCCATAAAGAATCACAAAAGGTTGAACCAGCTGATGACAATATATCACTGAATCACACCTTGTGTCTTAGAATCACAGAATCATCGAGGCTGGAGAAGACCTTTGAGATCAAGTCCAAGTGAACAGTCTTGAAACAATAAACCTCACCGAAACTAGGACTGACAAGAAAATAACACTAAAAATATGCCTTAGCCACCAGGAGATTAATACACCTATGTTGCACCAATATCAGTACTAAATGAAACTCTACTACCACAAACTATAAAATACATTTGCAGATTTCCAAATGTCCAGTCAAATCCCATACCAAGCAGAGAGAGTGACTGTTCAGTTTAAGTGAATCTTTAAACATGTTTGCAATAAATCCTGCAAGCCTTGAACTTTTATTATGGCAGTACTTATTCCACTGATTTAGAGTCTGACTAAAATGAAGAATCCTCATGGTTGACTCAAATAACATCCCCTTACAGGGTTTCTCAAAGACAGGTGAAGAAGATTACATAAGGCAAAATAATGGGTGGAGAAATGATGCATGACCACCTATTCATTTCCCCACTTGTTGTGCAAGCACAACTCAAAGATTTTCCTCAGTTTCAGACTCATACTTACAAAACCTTTTCCTGACAAATTCTAATCAAAACAGATGATGATGATAAGGAAAGACAGTTTATTTGACAGTTACTATCCAGTAACTTAGTATCCCACAGTACTTTCTAAGCTATTCAGAATGCAAAAGATTTGAAAACAAAACACTTGGTCCAAAATTTTGCTGAAGTCTAGACCCAAGTTGCCAGCACCAATCTGTATGCACTGATGGAAGGATGATAAGCAACTTGAGAATGCCACATATCATTAGAGATCTGGTTTTAGTATCTACATATGAATATTTCTCTAGAAATTCCTCTAGCCACTCTGGGCCCTCTTTATTTTATGTTTTTCCTGTTTTGTACTAAGAGATGGCAAACACACAAACTAACAAACTGGGATGTGTACAAGGATATCGAGTCCATCTCTGCTGAGCTTTAACACAGCATAATATTGCCTAATAAAAACCACTAGAATGGATGCTGGTTATCTCTATCTTTACTTGACTGCACATTTTAAAAAGCAAAAGGAGAACAGCACCAGCAAGAAGAAAGGCAGATCAACCTAATGACAGATTTAGACATGGGAAGGATGTGACAATGCCACGAAAGAGGTCATAGCACAGACAGGATTAGGGTCAGGGTTCTAACTTAAGGCTCTTGACTATTAACTCATTGCTACTTTGGAGACCAGCCTATCCCTTGGTAATCAGGATGAATCCATTTCATCCGACTCAGAAAAATTGCCTGGAATTATTGTGATTCAATGATATGTGTAGATAAGTGGGAAGAAGGTGTGGCACAGAGCTGAAAGAGAGAAATAAGTTACTAGATACAAAAGGCAATGCAGAGTCAGCCATGGAAAGGACTAAAACTGAGAAAAAGAAAACAGAGTGTATAAATGAAAAACAGAGATGTGTCATTAAAAAGAAGTTTTCCTTTAAATAAAAACAGAAAACAAATAAACTGCTAAAAATATATATTTTTCATTACTTCCATCCAGAAAAATCTCAGATTATAATTTATATTTTCTCTATTGTGTGTGCTTGGAAAAGTTTAGAATACAAAGGTATGACAAACCAAGCCATCATGCAACATCACTTTAGAGCTGACTTGCAGCTCCCCTCTAGGATCAAAGCCAACTCTCCTCAATTTCTCTCTTTGAAGTTCTCCATCTATGCCAGCTATTCTGGCCGCTGCAATAAGGGGACTTTTTGCATCTGACATTTCATTCTCAAGTGAACGAAATCAAGCAGCAGTTCTGTGATCTCCTCACCTGTATCCCAAAGTTTATTAGTGCATTTGAAACAGTAAAGTTCTCCCGGGGTAATCCTTCTGTGCACATACTGTACTTCTGTCAGCTGGGAACAACCATGGTGCAGCTTGTCAGGTGTGGTGCCCCAAGTCAGGTATGGCTAGAACAGATGCCACCTGGCCTGAACAAGGCGATTGGAACATTTCGTTGACATGAGTACAACCCACACCCCTATCCCAGAGTGTCCAACAAATTAATAGGACCTCCACTACTTCTTTCCTCTATAACATTCGTGTCTGGGCACAGACTCATTTTACTGGAGCCTACTTTCTGCCTTACAGAGTTATTTGTTGAACTTTGTATGGCAAAGAGCGTCTTCCTTGCTTCCATATCCAATATGCAACGCAAAGGTATTACTGCAGTACAGAGACTCTATAAGGTTAGGGCAAGGTATTCCTCCTCCTCTATGCTGTTTATAATAGTGTAAAAGTCTTTTTGAGACAAAACACAAGAAAAATTAAGTCACTGGCATGTTATTGTGTAACACAGTACAGAATAGTCCCTTAAAACAGAACAGGACAATGTATCATTCAAGAATCCCCTGGAGAGCTAGACAAAATGCTACAGCACGGACAGGGAGATACGTCAACAGACACGTCATGGATTTTAGGAAAGGCCCTGCACAGTTTGTGTGGATTTCTGCTCACCTCACTAAGACGATAACCAAAATCTAGAGCTTTGCTCCTGTGATGAAGTGGTTTACTCAAAGGTTCTTTAACCCGATAATTGTCTAAACATTCCTAGTCAAAGCACAGCAGGGTGCACAGTGGGACTGCAGATCTAAATGAGGGGTTTACATCTGACAGTCCCAGAATGAGAGCAGCTGGTGAGCTTGTCCTGCATGAAGGCCATGGGTTGAATCACTCAGCATTACTTTGTAAAGACTGTGGCTGAGAACAAGATGACTCCTGACATGGATAGGAGAACCTGAAGCAGAGAATTGCCCAAAGAAAACTTGTCCTTTCTTATCCTTAAAACACTACCGAAGGACAAGGGATCAATAACTGACTCTACCCTTCTTGCATTTTCACTTTACCAATTCATGAGTGAAAGGTGTCTGTTATTTAAAGGCATGTGCAGCACTGCATGCAGCCATGTCACATCCTTCTGATGGACTGGAACTTTATTAGGATAGCGTTCCTTAGCCACAAGTACATGCACAAATTTGCAAGAGCATTTCAATTTCTGATCTAGTCTAAAAAGACTGATTTCCCTGGGATTACCAGGTCTGGGGATTTAAGGTGTCCTTGGCTACAGTTTTCCCCTAGCTGTGAATGATCTACTTTGCAAATTCCATTAATGCTACAGAAAGGACAAATAAGCAAAGCAACAGAGATGTGCCCTGTATTTTACATTCAGCCCTTTCCCACTCACTGCCTGATCTGCAACAGGATCAGGCAGTGACCCTGTCTGACCACAGTGTGTGACAGCAGGTACAGCAGAGAAAATGTGACAGAAACCAATACAACACAAACTGGAGGTTGACATGCAGTCACATGGCAGAGAAATTTAGCCCAAATCTCCTGAGGCCTACACAGCACCTTCCGAACAGGTCCTTCCTTGCAATCACCTTCCTTATAATCAGACAGAAAGCAACAACAGCCCAACAGAAAGACACCAGAAGCAGACCTTTCCTCACACCTCAGCTCTTCCTGCCCCTACAAAAAACTTCTCTCAGCCAAGAGATGTGTGAGAATAGAGGCTTACCTTTGAACAGAGATTTTGTTCCAAACACAGACAAACCTTTCTCAGAATCTACAGATCTTGCAGTTCACCACTTACCTATCCAGAGTGTCCTGGGGCACTTTACTCCCTCCAGCTTTGCTGTTGACACTGGCATTCTTGTTGGCAGTCATGGTCATTTCTGCTTTCTAGAAATGTGGATATCTGTGAGAAGAAAAAAATTAAGCTTCAACAAGCCCAAATTACAATTAACTGCTAGAACTGCTATGCTGGGTAAAGGCAGAACTCTGGGTTGTTTTTCATTCTATAAAATGCAATCAGTCTGGTTACGATCCTGAAAAACTAAACCCTACCTCCTTACTGCTGCTCTTTCACGTCTGCAGCTAAATTTATTAGAACCCAGTGCTATAAAGGGAAATATCTTATGGGAATTAGGTGTGTCCATCAGGTTCTGACCTGTCTGATGAACAGAGCTTGATATCAAGTTCACAAAATATCACAGGTTTGGTGTGGTCCTTCCATCCATCAGCGTATGTGGAGAACCCAGTAACTGCACTGCGTGATACTTGCAAATACCATAGCTATGCCTGGCATTTTGACCACACAAAAGCTATTCCAAGGAATGAAGAAAGCTTTCTCAATTTAAAAATGCAGCTCTATTATGGAAATATTTTCTAATAGTGAAATTTATTTAACAGTGGATTTGTTGAATAATAATTTTCAAATCTGCTTGTGGTATGAAAATATCACAAATGGTTTTCTCTATTGGACTCAAGATTCTTTAAGTAAAACTGTATTAGGACACTTTTAAAGCCTCAGGTAATATAATGAAACTTTAGCAATGCCTAGCTATTTTTTAGTAATATAGTAATCCCAAAAGTTGTGAATTTAATTTCAGCCCTGTATATTCAGTTAAGTGCCCAAAAAAACGGGTCTTCTTGACATGGATGCACTTTGGCAAAGAAGCAGCCCAGTACCATGATTTATTTTGCTTTCATCCTATTGTCTTAAATAGGAATGTCATGCTGTGACTGAAGGGAGAATATGACGATATGGATGTAGGACAGGATATAATCCAAAGGATGCAAAAGTGACATTCCCCAACATCGTGCTCCTCTGTTGACTACATCCCATGTGTCTCTGGCATAGAACACAGCTCTTAGTGGCCATTTCCTCTGTCACTGTGATCTCTTAAGAAATATTCTGCAAAATGAGGAGGAAGGTATTTTCATGTCATGATAAGATTTCTAAAATGCCAACAGAATCCCTTGAGAAAGAAACAGAACAGTATTTATTCCATCTCATGCTAAAGGAGTCATTTATCCACGATTCTGTAGCTCTGCTGGCACCACTCTGGGTGGTTTCTGAGATGCTGCTTAGTTTATAAACTATCTACCATGGTTTACAGCACTGCCACCCAGGGTCTGACCAGAGCTACCATTTTTTACAACCATTAATGGCATAGCTAATGCAAAAATAAGGAGTGTTACGAAACCTCTTGTTTACTCAAACCCACAGTAAGTCCAGACTGCTTGAGAAGCCACTGTAATGTGATGCTGAAAAGCAAGCTGGGAACTGACAACACACAAAAATCCCTGTACTAACAAAGCCATCGCAGTGAAGGGACATTCTCTAAACCACTTCATTCCGAACAAATACAGTCAGAAAATCTCCTGCAGATTGCAGCTCCAGAGGCAGAGTCAATCATGCTGACCACAGACTCCAGGTCTGCTTGTCCTTCTCCAATGTCTTGTATCAATTTTCACAGATTAACTGGAGATTTCTTTCCCCAGTTGGTAACATTTTTTTTCTACGCTGAAGCTCCCTAAATTCCTCCAGCCTCTCATTGTTATTGTTAGTGTTACATTATCAAGATAATAGGACTGTTACAGAACTGCCTGTTCCGACTGGAAAAGGGATTGCTTGGGACAAGAAAGGAAGCCTGCTGATGCTGGCCAAGCTTTCTAGTACTGTACATTCCACAGGGAGCAGGCAGTTTTTTCAATGTTTTCCACTCACTTTCCACTTCAATACTTTTACAGCGTTAAATCTGTCTAAATCATACATTAAAAATTAATATGAGAGAAATCAGAGACCTAAACGTGGCATAAGGAAAATAACTGCTACCATGCATGCGCTACATTAATTTTCCAAGATTTACTTTTCTGTGCAAGACAAAAATGAGCTCAAGAAGCCCTCAAAAAGCTGGGATACTGACCAACATATTAAAAAAAAAAAAAAAAAAAAAAGAGTAGTTGTTTTTCTAAGAGTCCACATTTTCCATACCCAAAATTCAGTGGGGGAAAAAAAGAGTACGTCAAAGTTTGATAAATATCATTGTGGTCAATATTTAAAAGAAATGATTATTTAAACCTCACATTTCAAAGCTACCTTACAAGTCAAATAGGCCAAACTGATTTGTTTTCAGCAAAAGAGGAGTTGAGTTCTAAAAGACAATTCCACAAGATATTTCAAATTTAGTGAAATAAGCCTATTTCTTCCCATGCAGTTGAGACTCCAGTCTATACGGTGATATCAGATGACTTTTGCATGTAATTTTTCTTTAATGCTTATTCTGGATTATTATTTTACGTCAAGTGATGCTGGTATTATCCCAGCATGTGTAGGGAAAATGCAAACAACCTGAATATGGAAGAAAAATATTTAATCAACAATTTACAGAGGCATCTGGAAGCAAGGGCTTATACCATGCCTGCCAAAAAAAAAAAAAAAAAAAAAAACCAACCAGAGACAAAGAAAAGACACCTAAACTAAATTTTTTGGTCATGTAGCAAGTTATTATAGTGTCTTCAAGTGAGTGTGACAGCCCTGCAAGCTTATTGAATCATTGTATGGTAAGAATAATGTCCCTTGGGCTTGGGTGAGAGCATTCTTCGCTATAGTGTTTATAAATTATTCTTCACAAGGCAATGAAACCCAAAATCTCTCAAGTATTGTGACATACTGTTAAAAACATATCCAAAAATAGTCATGTCACACAGATTCCACATTGCCTAGTTAACGATCTAACTACATTTACAAACACAACAGAACTCTTCATTTTTATGCAAAGTTTAAAGAATTCCTCTGAAACCCTTATGTAGCCATAGTCTGTGCTTTACTCCAGACATGGTCTCACTAATTTCACTGGAACAGCTCCCAAACTGGCAATTTAATGAGCCCAGATGGTAAAATCTGGGCATTCTTTATTATTACATCAATTTTGCCTAAAACCTCCACAAACCATCTATCAGAATCAAAAGGTAAAGATGACAGACAAATACAAAAAAAGGTGTGATGGCAACATGGGATCTACTGCTCATGTCAGTCAGGGTTCAGCATTCTGACTGAAAATGGCTGCTGCAATGCAGATATTTCCTCATAGATTTCTGTCATTGCAGGAAGTCCAAATGACAGAATAATCCTTATGAACCATCTGCCCTGCTCCAAACAGTATCCTTGTATTTTTACAATTAAAGTGTGGCCTGGAGCTTTTTTATGGACAGATGAGGCACTGAAAGCCATCACACTTTGGGCTTTGGGCTAATGAACTGTAAGGCAACACTGAATCTCTAATTCCATTAACAAATCTTAACAGGGGAGGGGTAAATCCTCTGCTCCTCCCCACTGCAGTTTAAAATTATTCTTACTTTCCTAAAGCATCCCAGCACTTTGGAAGCACCCATTCTTAGTCCAACTACAGTACAAGTGAATGGGAGCGAGGCTTGGAGCAAGCACCTGAAAAGTCAAAGCAACCAAGAGTGCTTTATTCACTCTTTATATCCTCCTCCTAGGTCGTCAAGAGAACCTTCTGCTTTCTAATACACACTGTGTCCACAAGTTAACACTAGTCAACACTTTCCAAAAACTGATTCCCTCCTCTCCTTCTGTGGAAGGTGAATAACATTGAACCTGGTTATTCATGTCTAGGCTCAGATGTCTTGAGCAGTGTCTGTACAAAGTGTCTCAGATCAACATGTTTTAGAGAAAACATTTTCATAATTTGAATGCTGGCATTCTGTTAATATGACAGGAGCAGAAGAGGACTTTTCAATTGCAATTTATTCAGTTCAATGGACATGCATGTTTTTTGTTTGTTTGTTGGGGTCTTTTTTTATTTTAGTACTCTGCTCAACATCCTTTCCTATCCATATGGCCCTGGAGACAGGAAGGCATAACAAGCAAGAACTACAGGTTTTTAACTCAAACTCATTGCAAAAGCACTTTATAATAAATATAAACTCTCAGAAATATATTAATAATCGATTTGGTCTACTTATTTTTCTCTTAAGAGTAGCTGCAACAGAACGTCTCTAGGCATTGAGAAGTCAGCTTAGCATGTTAATATGCTTTTCTGAGGGCTTTAGGGAAGCTCACCCACATTTCAAGAGGTGTTGTATAGCTAAGCTTTTGTTTAGGAGTCACAACTTGCTTTGTGGCAATTTGCCTACTCCCTTCCAGTAACGTAGCTTATTACGTCCCCCCAGAACAACATCAGTTCTGATGAACTGGAAAGTCCAAGAAAATTTTTAAAGATTCCTGCCTTGAGAGGGCGTTTGTAGAGAATCCAAAGAACATTGTTACAAGAACTACGTGCTTTTATCAGGCATACCTGCTCTGTAAGTTGTGCCACTGTAAGGTTAGTCGCCCAATACCATCCAAATTAAAACAAAGAGCTAAAGGACCTGCTCAGCAAGGACTTGGAGTGGGGATACTCAGAAAGTATTAATTCAACTATTTCACTCCAAGTTTAGCCTTTGCAGCACACAGACTATGATGACACCAACACACTTCTTAAAACACGAGAAATGACTGCCTTCAAGGTGAGTCCTAAATGCTGGAAAAACAGCCCTTGTGCTGTCAGCAGTATGTACCTGCCCGAGTCATATTACACTGCAGCGTAATCTGTAAGTGAGAAAACAAGAACAAGCCATTCACACAGCTACATATACCTGAGTCCCTGACTGAGAAAAAGTGACTAGGACCGTGCACAGTTTTGAGCCGCTCACTTCAAAAAGGGCATTGAGGTGCTGGAGTTTGTCCAGAGAAGGGCAACGGAGCTGGGGAAGGGTCTGAAGCACAAGTCTGATGAGCAGTGGCTGAGGGAGCTGGGGGTGTTTAGTCTGCAGAAGAGGAGATCAGGGGGATCTCATTGCTCTCTACAACTACCTGAAAGGAAGGTGCAGCAAGGTAGGGGTTGGTCTCTTCTGCCAAAATTCAAGTGAAAGGACGGGAGAAAATGGACTTAATTTGGGTCATGGAAGGTTCAGATTAAATGTTAGATAAAAAATGTCACTGAAAGAGTGGTTAGGCACTGGAATAAGTTCCCCAGGAAGGTGGTAGAGTCACCGTCTCTGGAAGCGTTCAAGAGGTGTCTGGATGTGGCACTTACAGATATGGTTTAGGGATGATTATGCCTGAAAGTTGGACTAGATGACCCTGAATGTATCTTCCAACCTTGATGATTCTGTTTGTGGATAATAGAACCAAAGGAAGAGGGTTTGTCAAACTTCTCATCCGTATGACACTGCAAAAGGCACAGATTTTAACTGGTATTAACTTCACAGTCTCATCCAAAGTTTCCCTCCCTACAATCCACAGCTCGTTTCCAATCAAGTCAGTGGGCAGTCTCTCTGCTAAGCCTTCCCAATCAGAGGACAAGTTTACTTCTAGCACAAACTTCCTGGTATAACCAACAGGGAGTGGTGGACTTGGTTGTCATTGAGCCCTGCAATGCTAACCCACCCTCTCAGCAGTTCAGTCCCCACTGAACTGAACTGGTACCACAAGGAAACTGATATTTCAGCGCTTATTGGAGGGGAAAAAAGTTACCTCCCCTCAGCCTAGGCTGGCAGTCCTGGGTAGCTGCAGAACCAGGCAGATGAAAAGCAGGCACACTGCCCAGAGCTTTCTATTCCCCCCCTCAACCCTCCTTTCCTGTTTTTCTGCCACCTAAAATGCTTTTCCCTCTTCTGATACTCTTGCACTTGCCTGTGTTGTGCCTTCCTCATTTGTCTCCCTCACCCTTCTTTACCTTCCTAATACTTCATTTATCTTCCATGGAGCTCGTTTTTTTCCCCTTGAATTGAAAATGGACAATACCTGGTGGAGAAAACAGACCTCACTTGAAACACACCACAGTCCAAAGGTAAAAATTCATTGCTAAGCTCCTCTATTACCCTTAGCACTGCTAGGGTAATCACAGCTTCCAAATGAAAGGGAAAGAACACGAAAATCAAAGAGACCAGTGCTACTGTGCATTTGCATTCATCTTTTATGAAGGGATTTTCACAAATACTGGGTGTGACCATGCTTCTCAGGTTATGGAGGTCACTGTATTTGAAAAACTTCTAAAGGTAATTACAGGAACTCTCTGGCACTTAGTGTGTTTGCTTTACCTTACTTGCTTCAGTATTAAAAATTACCAATAAGGTTTTGTTTGTGCTTTGCTCTCTTACATTGCTGGAAATCAGCTGAAAGAATTTGGTCAGAATCCAGCTGTTGGATTGAATCCTTCTTCCTTTCTGCACACAGGAGAGACATATTGATTTGTGCCACATCTAGTACAGCAACCACCAGCCCTTTTCTCCTGGGTAGCAGCCCATACAAGGATTCCTTCCACCTGAGATAAATCAGAGCTATTGCTGTACCAGCAGGGAAGTAACTTCACTGCAACTTCTACCAACCCATTTGTGCTAAATGAGTGCTTTTAAGGAGCTCTCACTGAATGTAGCGAGTACACGTCTATTGACAAATCAAACTGGATTAAACTGAAGGCTCTTTTAAAAGGGACTGATCCCCAGGAAAATGAGAAGGAGACATTAACAGAAAACATACGTCTGTTATTGAATCAGAAGTCAGTATTTCCCTGTGTAGGTTGAAGAAAAGGTATGGTTTTTAAAAAATACATTGACTATTTGAAGTTTAATTATCTTGATTTGAGACATCAGGGTAGAAAGAGTTTATAATACCACACATTCTCACCCCATCACTCATACAGCTATCTCTTTCAGGAAGCCTGTTCATCTGAAAACCAACCATCTGAGTTTTTTTCTTTGCCTAAGTCTGATTTTCAGTCATTCATTCAGATTATTCTGGACTGTCAGGAAAACATCTTAAAAAAATCTTAAAAATTTTTTAAAAACCTATGTTACTTAAAACTAAATTTGTGTGCCTTCCCTTTAAGACAGAAACCTTTCTGATTGTGAACAGCACTCTAAGTGTTATATGTTTCTATAGTGTATAAAATACTATTTTAGACTTGCAAACACTCAAGTTATTTTTGCTTTTAATTTTTTGAGAGCAAAAAGAGAAAAAAGGATAAAAACATTCCTCAAGACATCTTCTGTCTGACATGAATGCAGCAGAAACTCACATATTTAATTTAAGGAAAACTGTTAGATTTTGTACACTGGAAGTTGGATTTACATGCAAAGCATCTACATTACTCTCACATGGCTTCAGCAAGAAAATATGTGGTGCACCTCAGATCTGGATCACTTTACTACAAAAAGGTGTCTTCTGGTTTCCTTCTGCTGTACTTCAGTGTCAGTCACAATCTGGTAAGTCCTCTCAACAAACCCTTTAATAAACTTACTGAACACTGATTTGTTGAAAGCCCTTAGTAATCACATTTTGCAATGCAGACTTAGAACAACATAATCAGAGGCCTATATATTTTTCCATTTGCAATACAAACATTTCCACAATGACCAGACTTCGCTATGAAAACAGCCTACTTGGAAATTGTGCCCAACATATATCACAATTCCTTGGTATTATTCTTCCTTTGTTCCTTCCCTTCATCCTCAGGATTTTTGCATAAAACCACCCATTCAAGTCTCAGGAGCTCACCTGCTCCTGCTGCTTACTCCTCATTGAGGTCACAGTCCTCTAATAGGAACACCAACATCATTGGCACAATTATAAACTGCTTCTTGTGATGCAAAAGCCAAATTATAAATTTGCTAAGGAAGAGAGTAGGTTAGTTTTAACTAACCTAACCCTCAATGTAATCCAACTTCCAATTTATGAAGAAAGATTCTTTTCCATTATTATTTTTTTGTGTCACAAAGTATACAATAAATGAGAAAATAGAATGTCTTTTGGTATTTCCCATAGGGTGTCACCAGTCCCTAAAACCATTCCGATGCAATTCAAAGCACAGTTCCTGGGACTCACCCAAGCTGCCAGTGCTAATGCTTCTAGTGAAGCAGTTATTAATTTGCATGGACTGTCTCAATGTGATGATATAAAAGCATCCTGGGAGGATGAGGTATGGGCTGGAGACCTCATGGATGTAAGTACAAAATACTGGCCAAAGCTGTCTTGGCTTGCACAAAGATATGAGAACAACTTTGGGTCTGTATCCTTAGCTCTTGGCAGTTACCCAGAGAATCTGTAGAAAGGCACAGAGAAGATCTTAATTCCCCTGTATCCAGAAGTGACCCCGCACACAGGCATTAGCAGCAACAAATGGGATGGCAATTAAGTCCGTTGTTTGTGCATGAAACTTTCAGGAGAGGTATCTGTTTACATTTAGAAATTATGTTCTTGCACTTAAAGCAACACCTGCAGGATGCAGGAACTCTGAGCTGTGTTTGAGCTCTGACATGGATTTCTTTAGCAGTCTCAGGAAACCTGATGAGAGGTGAGATCCTCAAATTCAGTGCCAGAGAGTAAAGAACATCACCCATATTCTGGCATTTGGTTGAAAGGCCCATTTTCCCAAAGGTGCTCCTATTTTTCCTACTCCAGAAATCTATGGCTTGATACGTCCAAATATCACTGCTCTACTCAGGGTAGTGATATCGACCAGGAGTAACTTTATGACTTAGCTCACATACAAACAGTGAGGACCTGTTGTTTACTAACACGGTTCTCCACAAACATGGTGGAGCCCAGACATGGGGCCATCACCAACAGTAAACACATCAGCAGAGACAACAAGCCATTGCTCACCAGCTCCTGCAGTCACCAAAACCACCCTCTTCTGCCTCCCATGGCTGCCTTCCTAAAAACTGGCCTCTCCTGGGGCAACGAGCACCTGTCTCATGCACAGTGGTTTCCTGCTTCAGATTCCCCTCATGTCTATGAACATCTTGGCCACTGCCTCCCTCTCCTTCAAATTCGACATGTTCCAAGTCGAAACAAACAAACCCAAGTCCCCTGCGCTCTCTGCATGATAAATGACAATGTGAGCAGCCTGACTGAGAGGGTGCAGCCCATGCCCTGCCTGCCTAAGCTCCATCTCCCATCTCAGACAACTAAACACACTATGGGTGAGGAGCATGGATCCAGCAAATGAGTGAACCCCAACCTTCCTGTGCTACTGAAACAGAGGATGCATGCTAAAGAAGGAACAGAAAGCAAGGGTGAGGTCCAGACAAATATTAGGCGAGTTGAGGACTGGTAGGACAAAGGTGAGATGAAGGATAGCTAATGTAATATGAGAAAAACACAGGTGGGAGATTACACAGTGAAGAGATTTTTTAGAAAGATAAAAAGGCAATAAGAAACCGCAGGTGGGAAGAGAAATACACTCCCATTCTTCCCCTCCACACTCTGAACACACTCCATGTCCCCCAGAGAAAGCAGTCCATCTTTCATCATGTTTGGGGATGTTTTCATTCCATGGCCAAAATCTTCCTTTGAATTTTCCCAAAGATACTTCAAGAAAAAAGGTTCTGTGATACTGTGGGAACCTGACATGAAACTTCATCAAAAGAGACAGAAATTCTTGCAGTCCGGCAAAGCAGTTGCAAGTCCACAAGAGTGAGGACTGTCCAAACTCTGTGTAGTTGCTCATCTGATACACAAGC
Organism: Cephalopterus ornatus; assembly: GCA_013396775.1. Taxonomy (NCBI): domain Eukaryota; kingdom Metazoa; phylum Chordata; class Aves; order Passeriformes; family Cotingidae; genus Cephalopterus; species Cephalopterus ornatus. Next base: position 729,286 of record VZRE01012431.1, on the reverse strand, counting down.
CCAAACTCAAACCTAAATTCAAGTTTTTGAATTTAAATGGGGAGAAGCCTCATTCCCCATTCACATACAGCCCTGCAGTGACTGCAGGAGACTAGCAGTTCCCAGGCTCCTGCAGTTTCTTTACAGAATTGGTTTGGGGTAAGAGCATGGAGGGAGGTGAAGAGAGGAGAAGAGAAAGGACTGAGAGAATATTGGCAGCTATACCAGAATGACAATAACAAACTAAGCACAGCAAACTACTTCTTATTCCCTTTGTTAACAGAAATTATAGTAGCTATAGTAACAGAAAAGAGGCAGGGAACAAAAACGACCAAGACTTTTTAAAATCCCCTAAGAATACAGCTTTCTAATATGGAAAAATCACGATTTATTGCACCAGTAGCTCCCACAAGGCAGGGCTATGGTAGTGCACAATGGTTTCAATTAAAGGCACCAATCATTAACCAGCATAGCTGGGCTTAGTAGTTGGCAAGCAACATCATCTCTTCCAGTGACCCACAATTTCTTCAGGGACTGAACTAGCTTCTCCTGCTGTGTGATGAGTCCTTCAGTCCCATTTCTGCTGGCTTTACCTCATATTGTCTGTCAGGCCCTGTGATAGAGAGACTAATGTCACCGCTCAGCACAGAAAACTCCTGGGCTCAAGTCTTTGTGCACGTATCCCTTGCCAGCCATCACACACTGGTATCTCCACAGAGGCTGCCCATGGCACTGTACACTCAGCAAGTATCTCAGAGAGAAAAGCATTTCAGTTCCCTGCTGCCTGTGTCTATTTTCCTTCTCAAATACACACACTTGCAGGCTCAAAGGAGGGGAGGAATGTCTGGCACTTCTGTGGTGACCATCTGGCAGAAGCACTGCTCCATTTTCTGGCAGTTTGACTAGGGTCTTAGAACAATTATTTCAGTTCCTGATTCAAGCGCTGGAGACAGAAGATCAAGTTACATTTCTCTCCAGCCATCAACACTGATTCAGTTTTCACTAAGTCAGCCTTGCTGGAATTTCACTCTTCCACACTAAAATAAAATAAAAAAAAAAAATAAAAATAAAAATAATAAAAAAAAAAAGTGTGACTCTACATTGAAAAGCCATTAGAAGAAACATAAGGAATTTCAAGAATTTCGCTTCACAAAAGTAAAAAAACATCAATAAGATGCAACAGAGAAGGAGCTGCTTCTTCCTAGAAAGGATATTTTTATAAGATAAAATGACAAACTGAATCTATTGCGGGTGAAATGGTACCATGATCCTCTGTGATAGCCACTGGCTTTACAACTACCCTGTAAATTAGCTTTCTTCCCTTACTATGACAAGCGCATTGTCAATTTGAAGAGAGCATCTTCCCAGCCATCGCTCAGGCACAGGTGTATGCAGCCGTCGGAAGAGGCACTTTCCCCAAGAAAGAGTTCAGCTCCCAAAGCACTGACCTTTGTCATCTGCATGAAAGGAAAGTTTCAACCACAAGCAAAAGTGTTATAAATCACCTTTCGTCAGGCCTCAAACCCCTACCCAGTGAAACAACTGGAAACACTTAAGACTGTTTTAACATTCCTTGTAGAAGGAGGCAGCAGAACACCTTCCTGCCCACCCACAGGAGCTGATTGCAGCCACCAAACCGCTACGGACTGTGGCTCCTGCCAATGGAGAGTCTCTGTTGAGGCTTCCCAGAACAACAGCCATTCCCAGAAGAGCCAGGAAACAAGGCAGCAGCCACAGAAACACCAGCTCTGTTCCCAGGTACGCTGCATTCAGAGTAGCAGAAAGGACCAAGGGGGTTTTTGACAGGGGCAAAAGCAAATCCACAAACAAACCATGAATGATATCAAAGATATTTTAAACCTCTTCAGGCTGTGAGATGGTATTTGATGATTTGAAAAAGCTTCTCCTCTTCCCTTTTATGAAAATGATTTACATATTGGTGCGTACATGACATACTGGGGACCTCTCAAGAGACCAGCCGCTGTTCCAAAGAACTTACACTTCTGTGATAGCAATTTCATAAATGAAGGCACTATCTTCCCAGATGCAGGCTTGAATAGAACCGCTGTACTGGTGACTTCTGCTGAGGGAACAATCTTTCTTCACAGTCCTCAGTGCAGGAGTAAACCTGACTCAGAGCAGTGTTACAGACTGAACCGCTTCGTTTCCTGGCTGGAGAGGACCAAGACCTCCTGGAGCTGTCAGACCAGCACTGAGGCCCCTCATGATCCTGTGCCCTTCCATTCAGCTGGAGGTGTCCAAGACTAACAAGTGAGCCCCACCACTGAGACCCCATCACATGGCCTGATGCCCACCGCTCCCATGGTTGATCCAGGCTTCCCAAATCCCGCTCCTCTGCTCGCACTGCAAGTCTTAACATCTGTAATGCCAGAGAGGGCACAGTAGAACACAGCCTCAAGAAGAAAGCATGATACCATGCCCTTCCAGCCAGCTGAATGTGTCCAGGAATAACAAGTAGCCAGTGTGTGCAGGAACAGGGTCCTCTTCTTGTTTCCAGATTGGCTGCAGTGCTGCAATGTGCTACCACTTATGTTTAACAATATTAAAACATGTAACATGAACTTGAAATATTTGTGTGAAATGATTAATTTCATCCAGATAGTATTTGGAGTGTCGCTCCGGCATCAGCATTTCTACCCAAAGTTTTAGCACTGGTGTTCCTATTTTAACTCAATTCAAAACTGTAAGTAAAATATAACAATATAGCAATTTGATTTTGCAATGATCTCATTGAAAAGGCATATCCAGTATTGCCCTTGCAACACAGAAATGGCCACAAGATAAGCCTGAGGGACACAGATTAACAGATACAATTTCAGTCCCTTCTCCCTTACAGGGAATGTTTTGGCCTCTTGCCAAGCAGAGCATTCCACACACAGTAGGGTAAATTTGGTATAGCACCCATATGGAAATATCTTCATGACAAGGCCAGGGTGTAAAATCTATTATCTGAACACACATGCTCTCTCACTCCTGAAGTGAATGAGCCTACAGTGAAGTTTGACTCAACCTTTCCCCATCTCATGGGAGTCCATATTTGAGCAAACTTCTGAACGGCAGTGTCATCTGCCCCGGCACTGAAGCTGGCAATCATCTTTCTTTTCTTCTTTCTTATGGATTTAAGCTGAACACAGCAGAGGTCCAGTTTGGATCTGCTCCCTATACAAAAATATTTTTATTGTCTCTTAAAATGTGATTATCATATAAGAGTAACTCTGCATCACCCTGGCCTTTGGAATTAGACCTGTCGACTCACAACGAAAATGTCAAAGCCGATTTTGTTATGACCAATTATAACACATAGTTCACTTGGCAAAAGGGCAAACTGGAACTCTACTCTGCTTTCACAGAGTTTATGCTCATGCAGTTGTCAGATAAACCCTAGTTTCCAACACTCCTTTGCTACTGTTCATAGAGGATGATACCAGAACTGAAATTGCATCTCTGACTTCTCTCCTGCCTCCTTCACAGTTCTCCTTCAGTTCAGTTGTAAGCACACCCATCTTTGCAATACCAGTAAGCAGAGAATTGAAAATGTGCATCTACAGATAGACAAACTATTACAGATACGTAGGTGCAGTTATGCACAATTATATATGTGCAATACTGCACACACAATTTGATAATAAACTTCACAAACACTTGTCTTTCAGTAAGTAAATTAAAGTAGAATAAAGCATACAAACAGAGTATAAACAATGCTTTCCTACCGAAAATTCCATCATCATAAAACAAACACAGCCTTTGAGGCTTATAAAATATATTACGCAAAAACTCTTCAGTGTTAGCTTCATGTGAATGTATTTTTTCCCCCGGGCTTGATTAACAAGCAAATCTAAACATTCAAGACAGATATTAAACAGTTTTTTCCGGATGAAATCTGCATTGCTAAATTCCACATGGTTTCCACAAACTTGGCCACAGTTCATTCAAAATTCAGTCCTAGTCTTCCAAAAGGTAGATAAATACCTGTGAAACTTTTCATGATGCCAGGAAGGTGATTTGTATTACAGAGACAGATACAATCGTACCTGTGCCTAGCACATAGTGGGCAAAAGCTGCCTAACAGAACACTTCACCCTTCTGGAACAAAATAAATGCCTTTTGCAACTCCAAAAGGGTAACGATTTATGTGATTATGAATCCACTTCAAATATTTTCTCTATCTACTCATCTGATGATTTGGGATGGAGGCATTATATCTGATAGTCTGCCTTTAAATTTGTAGGTGTTATAAATGCACCAGGATTCACAGGTTCCTTCAGAGCATGAATTCCTGAAGTTTCCTGATGGAATAACTGCCTAATAGCTAATATCTGAGCTCTCACTTCCTTTGTCCCCAGAAAAACCTGCTCCTGTTTAGTGTGAAGAAGAATGCATGGTGAGACATCCATATACAACACATTTTATTTATCCTGTTTTAGATGCAAGAGTCATGCTAAGCATCCTCCTTCTGATCCTAGACAGTCTAAGGATGTGAAAAACATGAAATTCACTTTAGCTGATTTTTCACAGCAGCTATATTACAGGTGAAGCTCAAAGACAATACATTTGTGAAGATAGTTTGGAGTTTGAGAGATTATTTTCAAACTGCAGTTTAATTTTATGGCAATTTCAAGGTATTATCTCGGCTATTTCAGATAGCTGCATTTTCTTAAGCTTTTGACCAGTGTTTTCATTAAAAAGCCAGTGCATCTGGAGTTTCTGTAGTGATAGATTCACCTCATACTGTAGTTGTACCACTGAAACAACAAGCAACGGCTCCATTCAATTCTCATAGAAGCAAGTTTTGGCCATTCCAGTTCTAATGAGAAAGCTGGAGCCACAACACAAAAAATGAGAACTCTGGTAATGCAACCACACCCCACTCATATTCTGCTCTGTGCCCCATGTCCCCACCCACAGATACACAACAGAGGAATACCAGCTGTTAAAGCTTTGCAGATGGCAAATCCAATACTGTGCCATTTTGGACTTTCTCCTCAGAGGATCATTCCACATGGCTTCTTTTATAGGGTCAGGATTTCTTTTCTTGGGGGAATGGATATTTGGGCATGGAAAATATCTGTGAGCATGAACAATGGGCAAATAGCATTTATAAACTGAAATAAAGTCTTTCAATTTGTGGAAACAGCTGGAGGGAGGAAAGAATCTTATGAATAACGTAGTTGAAACTGAACAGACTGTGTTCTTTCAGATGCTAACTATGGCTACGCTTTTACATGACAGTACAACACTTACAATAGCAACTAGAGAAGATTCAATGCACAATGATGTACTTATTTTCAGTGCTATGTGAGAGGTACGGTATGTCTGTGCCAATATAGAGATGCTCCCCCCAAAAGGAAAGAGATGGCCCCCCAAAAGGAAACACATGCTATTTGGAAGTCATTGAGTTGCTGACAGAAACAGTACAGTCTTCATGTGGGACTACACCAAGGAAGCTTTGCAAAGGACCAACTGGACCTTCTGTGCAGGAATTACAGGCTGGGCTGAACAACCCAGAGGTAAGTACAGCAGCTTGGCATCAAGGGAATGCACGTGGGCTCGGGTCTGCCTACAGGAGAAACAGAGCCAGACTTCTTCTTGTTCCAACCTCTCACTGCTCCCGCTTTTATCTCCTCCCCACTCATATGATTTGGTGCATAGCATCCATTTTTCTCTTGTTTCTACCAGACACCGCTGCTCCAGGCACCTTCCAAACACTGCCTTCACACGATTCTCAGCAACACATAACAGAAGTCTTATTCCCATGCCCTGCAATGGTTTGTGTACTCAGGAGCTGAGGTATCACTGAAAGTCAATATCATGCAACTGTGTGAGTCACATAGATGCTTTTGAAAAGGTGAATCACCCTCAACACAGCCGATATAAACTGGAGGTTATTTCCTTTAAGCAGGCAATTCATTCAGCACAAAAGTATTAAGTTCAGCAGTCAGTCCAAGGTATACCCTGCACAGGCGCATTCAAGGGAGCATCTGCTGAGCTTCATGTTTCTCAAAAGGTATTTTTCACTCCTGCCTCACAGAATGAGGCACTTTCAGGTAGCAAGAAGGAATCATGTTTCTTACAAGAAACACGAGGGGGACTTCAAGCGAATGTCATTCAATACAGCACATTTTCACTACAGCATCTTTTCAGAGTAACTCCACAAGGGAACACCCAATGAAAACCAATAGAAAACACAGAGACAAAATTCCACATGAGGAAACACCCTAACAATCTCTTTAAATGTATTACAGAAATCTTTCAAAGCACTGTCAACAATGTACTTTACCCATGCTAAGGAGAAGCAGATATATTTTAATAAATATTTTTCTTTTTCTATTGGAAGAAATAAAAGCTATTTGCCAGCTAAATCTTTTCCTTCCAAGCTTCCCTGCTTCAGCCAAGCCCCATTATTCATTATGCTGTTAGATAAGATGGCTTTGATGTCAATAGATCATACCAAAGATTTAAGACAGTAAGCTGCGTGAAAACTTCACTGGCAAGTTCAAAGTAAACCCAGGTAAAAACTGTTTACTCAGTTCTAATTTAGCCAAAAGTTTTACTTGTTTCACATAAACCCAAGAAGTTGATCAATTTTTGATTGCTATTTTATCTAGCACTATCTAGATTGTTATTTATCTAGCAAATAGTGCAAAACCTCTACCTTGTCACTACAATTGCCTGAGTTGTCCAGTCACCTGGAAACTCAACCCTCTAAGGAGAAACAAAGACTAAATTAGAAATAGTCTTCTCTATAAATGGGCTGTACAGAAGGCACCTTACTTCTGTAGTCAAGTTAAGATTAAAGGTTTATGTTTCAGAAATCAACAGCTACAGGGACAAAGATGGGGAAAGGGCATAATCAGAATTATAGAGAAACACTGTCCTTGGAGCTGGGAACTCCTTGATTTTTAATTTACAAATTGTGCCTACTGATAAAGCTGTTAGCCCAAAAGCTCAGTGAAATAAGCTTATTCAAAAATCAAGCATTTTAGTCTGCTTGCTCAGTTAACTCAAAATTAGAAGGAGCATTTCTATTTGTTTTTTTCCTGTGAAAAATAGTACTTTGGAAGTAGGAAAGGTACACTGTTTCAACATTGACTTGACAGTAAGGTTCTCACAAAACACAGGTTTTGTGCTAATATTCCCAAAGAACTTTTATTCCTGAAATCAACAGAGTTTTGTCTGAATCATTATGGGCCTCTGTTGCTTCCACAAGGAATCAAAGGGATTTCAGGTATCTGGACGTAGGGCCAAGGCGCACTGTATTTTAGCCTGAATCTTATTTCCAAGGCTCACTTTAAATAGCACCAGTGAGTTCTACAAGCTGGGAAAAAAAAAAAAATAAAAACAACCAACAGAAAAACAACACAAGGAACTGAGAAGAGGAAAAGAAATGTTGAATTTGAATGAAGGGATCTCCAAAGGCCCTGTTCAGATTGGCCAAGAAATTTGAGTTGTCTGCTCAGCCAACAAGTGGCATTTCATTACACACCCTCGTTCAGGGCTGTGGGGAGATGAAAGGTTCCAAACAGGTGTGTGGAGGCAGGGGAGGTGATGCAGGGTCTTCCTAAGAGTACGTTATGAGTGAAGGTAGGCATGGCTGTAGAAACACAAGCATGCCTTCTTTGTACGGTCACAGCAGACAGGCAGGCAGCTTATCAGGCTTAAGAGTCCAAAAGACACGACAGACAACTTTGAACTGACAATCTAAAACAACCTCCTGCTTTCTGTACAAATTGCTGATAGTTTGTCAGTGCCTTTAGTCTCAGTTTTTTCCCCCATCATTCTTCTCCCTAAAGCACCCAGTAATCCATTAGAACTTCCTTAAAACTTCACATTAGGGGTGAAAACTAAAGTTCTCTTTGGGCACCATTAACAACAAAGAAACCCACACCTCCTCAATCAGACAGTGAATGGATCCCTTAAGAACTAGTTTCAGCAGAGACTATGTTTAAAAATTCTTCTGGAAAATATTCAAGTTATGGTTTATCGACAGAAAAGCCTTAAAAAAATACACATTAATGGTTCCATTAAGAAACAAAAAATAGAAACATACAGACAAATAACTTTTTAAACTACTGCTATGGCAACAAAAAAAAATTTAAAACATCACTTAATAAATGGATTTGACCCAGATTCCTACCCTCTCTTTTAAGAGAACATTCTTGAGAACAGTTCACAAGCATGTTGGTACTACTAATTTATCTCAATTGTGTTACAACTTTCAAAGCATCAGTAAAAGACTTGGAACATCCATTCCCACTTTGTTGCCTGCACACATTCTTACCAGTAAGGACTATTAAAAGAAGCTGAACTGAAACTAAAAACAAGAAAATTTTAAAATCGTAATCATCACTTGAAGGGAAGGGTGTTTCTTCTATATAGAAAATAAGGCACCTGAAGGATCTGCCAGTGCAGCAATCTTGGCTCCCTCTCCACTTCAGATAATCTCTAGTTCTTGCAATGACATTGTTTTCAATTTAAATTGTTCTTTGCTTATCTTTAGCCCACCTGGGTAGTTGTCTTCTTCAGGTGATGATGCGGCTATGTCATTTCATTTATTTCAGTCTGAAAAATCACCAACTCAGCTGTGTAGAAGCAGCAAAGCATACTCCATTTAATGAACATTTTAATGGAGATGGTGGATGAAACTAGTCTCAAGACACTCATGTGACAGTTCATTAACAACCTCCCTACAACATGGTATTTTTCTCTCAACTTTATTCTTATCTTTACATCCTTATCAAGTCACTTCCCAGTTGCTCTACTGATTCCAAATGTCTCGCACTTAGTCCCCTCTGTGGCTCTGCTAGCAAGCAGAAGTCCAAGTAGGACAAATCTGCTGTAAGAGGGAGCTACCAGATTAGTCAGCACAATCTTTTGCTTTTAAACTCCAAGATTCCACATGTCCTTTCCCTCTGAGTTGGTTTATAATGATCAGCATCACAGACCTGAATTTTCCTCTTCTGCAACACAGATACTATATTTGCAATTTCCAAGCACATCATAAAAGTCACAGAATCACAGAATCACAGAATAACTGGCATTGGAAAAGACCTCTGAAAACCATCTAGTCCAACTCCTGTGCAGTTCCACCTAGAGCAGGTTGCACGGGATCTCTTCCAGGTGGGTTTTGAATATCTCCAGAGGTTTTTTGCTGGAGTTGTTTTCACATGCCTCTTATCCTGGTATTTCTTCTTGCCTCCATGGCTAATCTTACCCATCAGGTCAACAATATCACAGAATCCTAGGATGGTTTGGGGTTTGGAAGGGACCTCAAAGATCATGTAGTTCCAACCACTCCTTCAGGGACAGGGACACGTCTCACAAGACTAGGTTGCTCAGAACCCTATCCAACCTGGCCTTCCAGGGATGGGGCATATTCATTGTCCTCTTTCATTCCCTTGAAATGAAAACTGGAGCACAATTTAGTTTATACATGTCCATACAGTCACTGATCACTAAACCATTCTTCTCCTGCTAACCATCTCACTTACCCCACACTTCTGTCCTTCTTCTGTTATCACAAATTTTAGGGAAAATGAAAACACATTGTTTTGTTTTAATACCCTTAGCAGTGTCTAAATCCAACTTCACCTCTGGCAGTCCTCACTTGGTATTAATGCTTCTTCACCTCAAAAAAATGTACCTTTATTTCCCCGTGAGTTTTTCCTCTCCTTTTGTTTCAGACTTTTCCTATTTCTTCTTTGTGGCTGCTCCCTGGGACTCCCTTCCTGAGATACCAATTCAATGGTAGTTCTGGAGTCCATAATTGCAGGATATTCCAGATCTCCTTCATATTTAGGTACCTGTCCAATTCAGCCCAGCTTATGTTACTAACTAGCTGCTATAGCCTTTTCACAATTTTCTCCTTGAAATAAGAAGCCTTGTTACAGAGCCATTTTTAATTCTTTCAATTTATTTTAAAAAAAAGAGTAAATGATGTTTGAAAGACTGCACGAACATCCTATTTGAATAAAGCTCCTACATCGCCTTATTAATTATGACAACCAAAGCAAGACTGTTTTGTAAGTTGAGAGATGAAGAAATTCCTAGACATCAATTAACACATGGGGCCTGTATTATTGCCAGTATTTTCTTCCTATTTTGCTGCAAAGGTGATCCATGGACTGCATTTAGCAGCCTTTTCCGAAGAATCTTTCTCAACAATATCATAATCTGTGCTCATAATTTTAGTATTAACTGAAGACCAGAGGTAATTTCTGTTTCCAGCTGCCTAGACTAAATGCAGAGTGACTCAGCTGATTCCAGTATCAGTATTGTCTCAGCTGGTGAGACAGAATGAAACAATTCATTCCTAAGCTTTTGCTGGGATGGACAACAACACTCCTTTCAGAACAACAGGGAAACAGGAAGTTCTCTGCAGACAGGATGCCAGCATTCTTCTAGAGAGCCCAAGATACAAGCAGTCATTTACCTCTGCTTGCCCCATACACATACTTTTAACACACTGGACAAAATGAGCTGCTTGTATTGTCCCTACCCTTCCACTTCTCTTAGATGCAACACAGCTGCTTTTAAAAATCTTGCCCATGTATCAGTTTACACACTCTGACTTAAAAAATGGTTTTTATCAGCTCAAAGAAATATCTGACATTTCTACACTTTAAAACTACAATCTAGCAAAACCAGTGAGAGTGAAGGTGGCACAAACATATCCTTATAACAGAATTTACCTTTTTTCAGCCATCTTTAAATATCCCGTTGAGAAAGAATAAATTAAAGAAAAAAAAAGTTCCCAGTTAACAGATGTAAAATCACACCTCAAACTCTCCCCTAAGCTTTTCTTTTTGCATCTCGTTTTTGTTTCTGTCAACATTATAACATAAACCATCTGAGAGGTTTGAAACTAAACAGTTTTAAGCAGTGGGTGAAACCACAGTATGTTAACTGACAGGAGGTTTTGGCTCCTACTTCATCTTTAAGCATCTATTTCTCAGCTGCTGTTTCTTGCAGCAGGGGCTAGAACATTTATAGACTTCAGCCCAAGACTCCTAATTTCCTAATACATGCTGCTTAAGCATGCTTTCTTTTAATTTGGTTCTTTCTTTGGTAACTACATCATTATTGTCTTCCAGATTGTCCATCTGAATATAACCAATGCTAATTCACATTCACTGCAGCTCGTGCCCTTCATCTAAGACCTGCTTTTATCAGAGGACAGCAAGCGACACACATTTTGCTGTGAAGTCACCTGACAGAGAACCCTGTCTGACAGGTGTCAGAGCTGAGATGACAACCATAAAACAAGACACTGATAGGAGAATTAAGGTAAAGCAGAAACACCAGTGTGATACCTCTGATACCTCTGAGCCTTAGCCAGCTCTTCTTTAGCCAAATATAAAACTATTTTCAACGTGTAAACTACAGACAAGTTACTAAGCTGTTTCTTTCAAAAAATAAAATATTTTACCTATGCCATATAGTCCACAGACATCTCCAGCCCAAAAGATTTTATCCCTGAGCAATCTGAAGAGTGGAAGAATGAAAGCTTATAAAATATGTATCCTTGTCTATGTTGGAAATAGCACAATTCCAAACCAGAGACGAATGCTGAAATACAATCCAGGGGCTGTGCTTCCATTCATAAACTGTTCCATTTGAACACAGGGTCTGGAATGAATTTTATCCTCATGTTCAACAAGAAAGCCACAATTTATTATAGTGCTGCACTTTTCAGTTTCAAAATCACATCCCTAATATTTTTCCCTGTCAGGTCCAGTGGAGATTAGCAGACTTTTCAACCAGGATCATCCATAAAGGGAAAATACAGCAGAATCCAGCTGCCCAGAGACATGAAAAAGCAAGTTCAGTTATGTAGCACATGGCTAAAAGAAAAGGAAACCTACTGCAAACACACAGCTTCAACTGTTTAAGCTGGAAAGGCATCAGAAAGGTCCTTCTGTTAGTAACAGCATAAGTGGAGTCTCAAATGTACTCACTTCAGCTCTGTCTTTAAGTTACCACTAGACTGTGTGTGCAGCAAGCCAGCCCTGTTACTCCTGTGTAAGATCAGGGTAATGCTCCCTGACAACTTCAAACCCCAAAATAAATAACCAGTGCTTCCCAGTCATTGCATATTCCACAGCTGAGATGTCTGAGATGTGCCACAAAGATACAGGGTTATTTACACCAGTTAAATTTTCAGAGCGGTCTCAGGAACCTCCCTGGGTTCTCTAGGGAATCTCACTACCCTCTAAGGTACATATCAGAAGGAAATTGGAATTCACCAACACTGGTCAGTATGACTGATTTCAATCTATAGGCTCACTGCTTTGGATGACAATTTAAAATGAACACTGCTTTGACTAGAGTTGCTGTAAGAATATCTTTTTTAAACTAATCTCTGAGTAGCTTTGTTTCTGACTGAAATAAGAAATATTTTTAACACAGCAGCTATAGCTCCATGAGAAGCTTCACCATCTATTTTGGAAGGCAATATGCCAAGAGAACCGTGGGGCATTTTCATTTATCTCTTGGCTACTGCTTCTTCCAAAGTTTCTCTCCAAAGACAGCCAAGACCAAGTTCTTTGAATCACTGTTTGAACGAGATCTATCATTCAATTAGTTTTAAAGACTTTCAATTCCTTATTTCTTCCCAGTCTTACACACATCTTGCCCTTCAGGACATTTGTCCTCATGTCTTTCCCATAACTGGATGTGCAGGCAATTTCTTTCCCACCCATAACAGCTTTCAGATTAAGTAGAAAACTGAATACAATATCCTGCACAATACTCTTTTTATCTAGGGAGAGAGAAAGAATAAATATCTGTATAGTCACCCACTCATAGACACAGTTTTCTGAGACTTGATCTGCTGCTTTGCATACATCACAGATTTATTGCCACTAATCTAGGGGCAAGTTAACTCCCTCACAAAGATATCGGTCACATTTACTTTTACCTGAATACACAAGATTATTAATATAGCTTCAGATATGAAACTGTAAATGTATGATCCACCTAGCTATGTGTAAGTAGGGGAAACTTAAAATTTAACTGTAAAACATGAACTGCTTCAAAAAGTATATTTGTTGGAAGGCTTCAATAATAGGGAAAAAGAAAATCAACTGTTGTTCTGCTGAACAATCCTCAATTTGTATGGTACAGACACTTCTTCCTTAGCCTTTTGCTTTCTTCATTATTTTTCCATCTCTTACTGGTTTCTTCTCTCCAGTTTCACAACTGAAAGAATAGTGCTCAAAACCCCACAACTCTCGAATGGATCCCCTTTGTCTTGGCTGAGCCAGCTCCTGCAAGCTCAGGACAACTCGATTTCAAGTTTCTCTTTCATCTAAAAATGCAAATTTTTCACATTTCTTGATGTAGTGAAATGGCTACAAAGTGGACAACCAAAAAACAAACTTTTGTATCTGCAAAAAGTAAATACAATTTCTGTTTGACCAATAACTTCAGAAACAGTTTGAAGATAAAGGTATTTTAGCCCACAGGGGAACACAATATGCCTTCAGGAATAATTGCAAAGATGCTTACCGGATTTGAGTTCTGCTGTCACAGCACTGAGGACTTCAACATTTCTGCAAGTCAGTGGGACCTCAGGACTTTTTTAGGACTCTGACCTAAAAGCACAATTAAAGATTTCCAGGTATTTGACAGTTCAATGGAACTGTGTCTTTAAAAGGTACTTGTGAATTTGAAGGATGATTTTGTCTCCAAATTAGGTCATCAGATTTAGGGTGTTCTCTGGCCTCTGTAGAATAAGTTACTGCAGGGACTAAGAGACTTGGCATTATTAATTTTTCATCTTACTCCTTATGACTCCCACCATTTTTTGTTTTGCCTGCTACTACATAAATACAAAAAAAAAAGAAAAAAAAACAGCCTGTCTCAGAACAATGATGTCTGCTTTCTCCCTGTTTGGCTACACACAAAAAACCAATAATGAATGCTATAATACAGATTTACTGCAAATTCCTAACTATCTGTTCATCTTAGTCATTAAGACTATAACTCCAGGTCATGGTGATCCCTCAATTCCCAAGGAAGATGACTCACTTGCCTTTACAGGAATACTATCTGGGGTTCAATCTCATTTTTCTCGGGGAAGATTTTCAAGGTAGAATTAAAAATACAAACTAGGATGCAGATAGCTAGGAGATGAAGCACTTTTTCACAGTTCTAAGAAGCTGGCTTTCCTCTTCCCCTCCTGCACTGCCTACAGGAATGTGCTGGCTGGAGAAAAACAACAGAAGTGCAAACTTCCCCTGGAGAGACAGGATGGAGAGATTTTGTAAGTACTGCATTTTTAGCCATGGATTTGTGACAGGACTGGGAGATAGTAATGAACAAATGGATACGCATTGACTCATTTACCATCCTTTTTAATCAGAATTAATGGCTCTTGAAAATAAAAATGTGTATATCTTTTGAAGAGCTACAGCTAGAAAAAGGCAGTACTCTACTCAATTCAACAGTGATGCTTATCAGGCCTGACTTTTATTAACCCAGTAATTATTAGACCCACGTCCTCACAAACATAGCTGCAGATTAGGACTCAGCATGCTGAACACTACACAAACAAAAAACCAAAATGTTAATCTCACGTAAGCAGTTTCTCTTCAAACACTATGGCAACTTGAGTTTGCTATGGCAGTATCCACACGGTTCGTACCCAATCACTACAAATGTGCAATGAAAGAGGTGCCTTGCTGGGACTGGTTGTTTCCAGGAGAGGAAGAAAACTTTGCAGTAAATTTCGTGAGTCAACTAATGCTTCATTTTGCTGTAGTTTTGAAAAATACTATAGAGCACAACTAGTAATGCTGCACACCACTGCTACCAGCTGCTGTCCAGCTCACAGCAGAGGTTCCCCCCGCAAGGCTCACCGTGGCTGTGTCTGTCCTTGCTCTAGTGACTGGCTGCCCCTGGAAGTCTGACTGAAGTTCTAGAGACAGTCAGGCTACCCACAAAGTTCACACAGGATGAAGTTTTTGTCGACACCTTTCGATTGGCTGCCCTCAAATGTTGCCTCTTCTGCTTTCAATGCTAAAGACAAGGTAGAATTTCAGTCTTGCAGAGAAACACTTCATTCATTAAGCAACACCTTCTTCTTAATAAGTCTTTTCCCTCTTTCTTAACATAGAGATTTGATTTCATTAAAAACATAGAACAAAAGGTATTGCCTCACAAAATACCCAGCTGTTCTGAGGTACATGGCATTCTTTAAGAACAAACACATTTCCACCCCTTGTCTTTCATTCTACTGAACTTGGTGTGTCACAAAGTTCATAGAAGCATCTAATGGTTTGTGTTGGAAGGGACTTTTAAAGATCTTTTATTTCTGCCCCCTCTGCCATGGGCAGGGACACCTTCCACTAGACAATTTTCTCAAAGTCCCATCCAATGTGGCTTTGAACACTTCCAGGGAGGGGGCATTGACAGCTTTGCTGGGCAGCATGTTCCAGTGTCACACCACCCTCACAGTAAGGAATATCTACCTAATATACTTCCTAGCTTCTGATCTAAACCTATACTAGGTCTCTCAAAGCAAGTTCCACAGTCTAAGAAGCCAAACCCCTGACTGCAGCACTAGCCCCATAATGACTTGATGATTCTCCGGATTCAACTGACTCTTTGGTGATGGTCCTTCTGTTTGACATTGCTAACGTGGAGATCAGGAGAGTAGATATTTGCTATTAGTACATGACAAATTTTGTTTTTTCTAAGACATACCAGACTTCTTTTCATGCAGTTTCCTACTGTGCTCCTAGCAGACACAAGCTACAAAGTAGGAGTCACATGTTTTACTTGGTAGCTTTGCCTAGAATTTCCAAAAATGCTTGAAAAAGCATTGACTTAGTTTATAGCAGTAACTGCACAAATATTAGATTTACTACTCATTGTTTTGAAATGAATTTATTTGCCTATTTGTCTTTCAGTCAAAGTCATCACCCCTGAGTTTGGAATGATACAGTTCTCAGAGATAATACTGGAAATCTCATGACTCAGTACTGCCTGTACTGCTCGGTTCTGGCTTGCTGCAGTCACATAGGTTGTCAGTTCCAGCACATAGTCTTGAACCAAGTAGGTTTGCCTTTAGTGTCTTGGAAACCCCCCTTGGGTTTCTTAGGATCTCCCAAATAACTGCTTCTACCACGAGATAAAATGTTCTTGGTAATGGTTTTGCTAGTTGGAGTCTGCTGCTACAGATGACCAAGATGAACAGTCATTCCTAGGTACCTATATTATACATGCACACATAGAGCTACCAGCCACTGCACGGGAGTCGTGTGAAGCACCAGGATTCAACTCGTGACCTTCTGATACAGAGGCCCAGGGTCTGTCACTTCAGTTAAAAAAAACTTCAGTACCTGCCAGTATTAGCAAAGCTGTATCCTGTTTGCAATTCCCCACTGAGATGGACTGAATGCTTTTAAGCAGTTCTGATTCTATTCAGGAAAGGGCAATCATGTTGTACTTTAAAAAGCTCTGAAGCCCTCCACATTTTTACTACTTACGTCATGTTATCTTATTTATACAGCTACTATTTCGCTTCTTTTATGGTCCCTGCATGAAAGGGGCAAATACTTGTATTACAGATCCTTCTAGGTTTCAAGGTTCATATGTTCATGATAGAAAGAGAGCTCCATATGTCTATAATTTTAGCTTTTTTTTCCTTGTTTTATGTATGAGTGTGATTTGGCACACAACACGTTTACAGATAACCTACAGATAAACAGTTGCAGACTGCTGCATCTTGCAGTGTTCACTGAGGCAAAAATTAGTTGAATATAAATAAAATGCTCATGCACTTTTTTTTAAACAGCCGCAAGAGAACAAATCTGACTGCTTAGTCTGGGGGTTCAACCCTGGCCAACATACCTATCTGGATCTCCAAAACTCTCCTGAAAAAGATCCAGTGTGATCCAAGGATGCCCAAGTCTGCCTCGTAGAAGAACACTGGTGCCTCTGCTTCAATCCCCAAGACTTCAATATGATCTTGAGCCAGACAATTAATGAAACTTCTTAACAAATGGGAAATCTATCAATTCAGCACTGGTTCAGCCCCATATAGGAGGTACTGCAAATTACAGAGAAATGTAGCTAGTCATAGCTGGCTGATTCACATACAAAGAGCAGGAAGGATAATTTTCTCTTCTTATCCATATGCTTTCCTGACTAGGGCCCACGGGGGATTTGCTGCTAAAACACAGCTTTGTCACATTTGTCAGACCTGAGGCTGTCATGGAAACATAACTGATGTGACAAACGTTAATGAGCCACTGTCACAAGGGCAATCTGCCCGAGCCAACAGTCACTGCTCCTCTTCAGTAGTGGGCAGCAGTGAAACAGCCCAGCAGGCTCTCAGTGCCACTCAGTTGCCTGGACTTCTTTCTTTTGGAACCACCATGTATCCATCACATGAAAAAATATTTTACAGGATTTCCAGTCTACAATGGTGGGTCAGCTGGTTCGTTTGCTTTCAAATCTGATCATAAGCAAATCTTGAAATGGTAAGTGTTGAAATGACAAGCTGAGCCAGAAGCTTGGGATTTGACTTCGCTCCTCTTCTGCCACCTTGCAGAAAGCCAATCTCTCATCCAGAAGAATAATTACCTTTTAACAAGCTTTCCTTACCTCTTTCACAGATAACCAGCTGGCTTTTTTTTTTCTGCACTGTTCTTCCAACTATTTCCTAGCATTTCCCTTTTCCACCCAGACTCAGGAGCAGCTGACTGTTCCCTCGCTGTAAGCAACAGGTTTCTCCTTTTCTCATGACAAATCATTTTTTAATAGTAAACATTTTAATACTTCCAGAAGCCAGCATATCATTTGGCACCAATACAGGTAGCAAGAACTCCTCCCTCCTAGGAACCAGTGGCAGTTCACTTTGGAGTCTGTCCTGTTACTGTGCCCCTGGGACCCATGTGATGCCAGATCTCAGAGGACAGTAAGGCCATGTGCGCTGTAGGCAAGGTCACTTAGCACACCAGCAATGGAGCTGCCAAAACAATGTTACACACCTGATACAGCTCAGCAAGAGGCTGATGCACGAGAGGGCTTCACCTAAAGCAGCTTGGTTTTGCATATAGAAATATTACTGAGCTGGAGAAAGAGGAATGTGGCCATCTTCTCAGGATTTCAGGACATCACACAGCCTGACCAGATCAGCCGTTGACTGACTCCAGAAGTCTCTGGATAAATGGCCACTTTGCAATCAGACTGCCCCTATCCAGAACATGAACTGCATAGATTTTCCAGAAAAATCATGAAAGCCTTTAGCATAACTCCGCCGCTTTCCTCTACCTGAGGATCTTACCACACTTTTAGAACAGGTAGCACACCCATTATCAGAGCCATCAGTGGCACAGGAACTATGCTGGCAACTGCTGACAAGGTGCTGCAACTGAAGACCTGGGGTTGCCTCTTAGATGCCCTGTTCTTCCAGAGGTTATGTATCCCAGGAAGCATTCTGTGCTATTGCAGTACACAGCCCTGAGCCACATTTACATTTGTTTTCTACTGTCCATACAGATCAGCCAGTAGTACATAAAACACAACAGGGACCTTAGCTCTTGATGTGTTTCAGCAGAAACCTGGATAATGTTTCCATAGGAGAGGAAAGTGGATCTTGATGCCCATGCCAAAATTTGACAGTATGTTACACTATCCACTAAGATGGGTGCAGAAGAGAATATAAGGTGTTCTCTGTACAACCAGTTTGTATAGCAGCCCTCTCACTACACACAAAGAGCACCAAACATGCAGGCATGAAGTGAGTGTTTCTAAATGCAGTAGGATTCAACTTCTCCCTTCATCTATCTTTACACATTAAACAAGTCTCATTTCCAGGGAGATTTATGTTGAAAAAGTATCCTGGGCTCAACCGCTGGCCAGAAAGTGAAATAGCCTCACCCCCAGTGCTACTCTTTTCCCTTGTCTCCATAGACACTAACGTGAGGGAGAGCAGAGGCAGCACTTGGCAACAGGTAAAGTCTGTAAGGACTTCAGCTCTGCATGTCCTCTGTGCCTTGACAGCAGCTCTCACCTGACTCAAGGGAATGGTGTTCCTGCCCGGTTGATCTTACAATCACCCTCAAGGACATGAGCTCTCTGCACTAAAAAACATGCAGTCTCCTCCCAGCCCAGGGTGACCAGGGCCAATTTAGCCTTCTTGCCTTGTGCCTCTCTTCACTCTCACCTTTTGTGACTCCTGCCACACTAAAGCCTCTCCTGAGTGGGCAGGGGAATAGCCCCATGAAAGCTTGTGACATTACAGCAACATGGCAGAGGCTTGTAGCAGTAGGAAACAGAGGGCCTCAGTGGATCATCTTATGCAGCTCCAGGGACAGAACTGGCTTTCCTCCACTGAAGTCTCAAATCAGAGAAAAAGAACTGTAGTTGTGCCTCAGCTGCCGAGGCTGGGTCTTGTTTGCTTAGAGATGGCACACGTGGGCAGTGCCTTCCACAAGAAAGAAAGGGGTGACCAGACAGCTGCATGCACGTGTCCCAGAGTGATGCTGCTCAACTTGCAACCCACTGTCATGTGCTGCTGCAAATAAATAGAGCACTGAAAAAACAATGTTTGCTCTTAGGTCTTCATACATTCCCAAAAGCTGCTCTGCCCAAGAGTGCAGCAGGGTCAGTACAACAGTGGAACCCAGTCTGATGCACAGCAGAGCAGCTCTGATTCAGAGCATCAGCTGATTACACAAAGCATATCCATTGTCCAAAAGTGGGTTTATTTTCACTCTTTCTTCTGAAACCAACTTGACTCTTCTCCAAAAACCAACACCAGAATGAGTCACTTGAAACAGTCTTTTAGGTAGTTTTCTAAAGACTGGGTTGCAATACATCCCCTTCCCTGTGACAACATGCCAGGAAACCCCCAGGGAGCTCTCCCAGAAATTGCTAGAGAATGAATGCAAAACAGGCTGAGCTGTTCAGCTTCTCTCCTCCCCAGCACGAGTTTGAACATGTTGACAGCAGGGTGGTATGAAGATGGTTTTGTCCCCTACAAATCTTTTGGATAAACAGGATTGTGCTCTACATCAGAGATTTCTCTTTGTAGCTTCAGTCAATATTTCCTTGGCTTGCCATTCTTGACAATTCAGTCACAAAACAGCTCTCTCTGGAATACGCCATTCAAATTAATCAGCTGTCAGCTATTCTCCATTTAAAACTAATAATAGAAGGTTTGCCTGAGCCTGTGAGAGACTGAAACATGGAAATGTGAATTGTGCAGCTGCAAACGTTTCCATACGGCTGCAGCTCTCAAATTGCCTTTTGCTCTCTACCAAGAGGGCATGGAAGAGCATTGCAGGGAGCAGGTTTTGTACTGTCAAAATTGTCCAACTGTCCTCAGCATGCCCATGATGTGGTAAATGCTTAGTGATGCCTTTTAACTTTCAAGCACGCTTTAAAGACAGGAGGGATGTTCTGCTCATAAACCAACAGGCTCAGCTGGACCAGGAGCATGGATAATTTGATGGCTTGTATCCTTTGGATGCCAGCTGCACAGGGGGTCCCAAATTGTGTTCTTGCCATTGGCAGAAGTTTTAGCCTCCAATTTATCTTCTTGTCATCAGACTGCAACAGAATGGAGAAAAAAACTTCCAGGGGGGAGCACTGCCTGGCAGGATGGGGAAACCTTTGAACAGTCCCTTGTCTACAGCAGTTTGGCTTCAAGTGGGCAGAGAGGATTAATGCCACATGAGGCTTGAACTCAGAATAAGAGCTGGCAGTGGAGGAAAGCCAACTGTGCAGCACTCCTCTAACTGCTTAGGGGACTCTGCCATTGTCACATGAAACTGAGGAACAGCTGGGGGGCTCTGTTCAAAAAGCACTCAGATTGGAAGCACGTTTGCAAAGCCTTATGAAGGAACAAGAGCAGCACCTGCCTCTTCCAGGTCTGCTACAGCAACTACCACCAGGGGACTTTGCCTCTACCAGCAGTAGGTTCATTTGCAGCCTGAAAAATACTTTTAAATGCCTCTCAGCCTTTTAAGAGAAAGCAGTAGTTTAAATCCCAGACCGGAAGCCTTAATTATAATGGACTTGTGTGAAAGTTGCCAGATCTCTCCCTGCTCTGTGATCAGGGCTGTGCCAGGAGTCTGCTTTGTGTCACACCAGCAACTGTGTTAAGTTCAGCAAAGTAACTGGGCCAAAGATGCACAGGCAGAAGAGAGATCACTGATTAGCACTCATGACAGCCTCCCCTGCAGAGCACAATGACAGTGCAATCATGTGGAGGTTCTTGCTGCAATTAAAAGTAGTCAGACTGATATCCAGTGCAAACTTCTCAGAACAAATCTTTGTGTGTCACATTTTGCACCTTGGGAAGTCACTCAGGTTACCACGACCAGAAAATAGCATGTGAGAGGAAACAACTGAGAACTGGTTCATATCGCTGGATCTGAAACTAGCTTACAGAAAAATCAGGAGAGATTTGAGCATCCTCATGAGCAGCTCTTCTAAACATGCAGCACTGCTGTTTTCAATCAGTTAATTCCACCTATGGTGAGCATAAGGTTACAGACGAAGAATACTGATCTCATGTTCAAGAATTTCATGATACATCTGTCCACAGCTGTAACACCAGGTGCTCTGAAGATCACCCAAACTTCAAAGAAAACAGCAGAAATGGAGAAAACTACAGGGTTTTTCCAGTGTCTCACATACTTTCCCAGAGAAAAAAAATTGAAAGAACTGGAGTTATTTAGAGAAGGGAGTAAGAGCAGAAACAAGCATTGAATGATACAGACAGAGTCAGTCCCAGATAGCTCTTTAACAAAGCAGTGTATTTCCACGTAACAAAGACAAATGTGTCAGGGTAGCAATTAACCCGGAATTCACTACAAACAGACAACACTATGGATAGAGGGAGTACAAGGAGTTACACAAATGAGGATCTTATGCAAGATGAAACAAGCAATTAAAAACATTATACCTCAGAATATAAAAATTACTCATTAGACAGTCAAGGAGAGAGAATAGAAAAGACTTCTACTGTGTCCCTTCACTTTCCTTCTAAGTAAAATGAGACAGAAAGCAACTAATCCCATCAAAAACCACACTGATCTCTCTGTAAATCTCAGAGCCACTGACTACCCACAAACTGAATGTGGACATACAGCCACTGGCAGAAACATGGTGGACATATGGGACCAACAAGGAGACAGGACAACACAAAGCAACTGCCTTTGAGATACAGAAATGAATGCACTTAAAAAGTGACAACTACAGAAGGACTGCAAATGCTGAGCTAAAGACCTGTCCACAGATGCTGTGTTGATCACAGAGACGCTACACCTGCACAGAGACCTGCAAGAACTGCACCTGCATCAGCAGGTATACCAGCTTCTGGAACTGCTTCCTCCCTTAAAGGATGAAAAAACTGGTGTGCCAATGCCTATGTGCTGCTGGTTACATTTATACCCAACCATGATAGGTCAGCTATAGGGTATCTTGTTATGACTGTGGTTACAAATATATTATGATTTTTTTAAAAATTTCCTACTAGTAAGGTATATAACATGTGAAAACTTCATTTGGAACCATTCAGAATGCTAGAACATACAGAAATTCTCTTAAAGGACTACAGGAATGATGCCTTGTATCACTTTTCAAAGTAACATGCAAATGCTACGGCACAGACCATTAAGGGAAATGCCACTCATCCAGAAACTCCGAGAGACAATTCACCAGGCTTCCCACTGCATCACACCCCACAACAGACAAACACCAAATCCCACTTTTGCCTTTGGAATGCCCAGTTTTCAAACACCTTGCAGAGATCTCTCAGGATTCCCAAGATGATAGTCTGTAAAATGTAAGCACTTAAAAGCAGTGGTTCTGATGTTGAAAATCGTTAGATTTGTCTGCCTCAGAAATTTCAGGGACTAACAGATTTTTCCCACAAATGAGCCTTAAACTTGGGTAACCATCACAGCGTTCCTTCCTAAGGAGGGGATGGTTCAAATTAACACACCAGCTCCACAGATATTTCATTTCTAGTCAAGAATGGCACAAGGATTTCTTATTAAACTGCTCCCAGTTTCACAAAGAGATGAAAAACTATTTTTTTCCAAACCAGGTTATTGATGTTCACTAGCAGCAGTATTTTATTTATAGAATCAAGCTGGTCAAAGCTGGTAGGCAAGAGGGGAACGCAAAGTGTCAAACAGTGTGGATCAGCCCTCAGTTTGCAGATGACAGCTGCCAGTGCTGCTCCAGGACAGCCTGCTTCTCCCATGAGTGCCCTATGGCACATCACAGCTGTAATAGCATTTTGTCCCTAAAATCTTCCTGGAACTCCCTCCTGAAGCACAGCCAATACTGCCCTTTAAAAAAAAAGGAACAATTTGCACACACAGACACACATGTCCGTAGACAACAGCCATTTGTGAGGAGGGGAGGTGCGATAGAAGGATCCGATTTCCATTCACAGCACTTTCCCTTCTAGGAGGATATCAGGAGAAGGGGCAAATCAGCATCACCATTATCTCCAGCGTGTGTTAACAGCCACGCTGAAGCCAGTCAGCAGCGCCTGGCATTGTTTGGAGGAACACAAAAGACCTTCTGTTTGGAAAGTTCAAGAAAGAAAACGGAGAGCCTGTGGCCTGGTCCTGGAGTCAAAAGACTGAAACAGAAGCTGGGAAGTTCTCAGGCAGAGGCTGATCCTAAGCCCTTTGAAGTTGACGGGAAAACTCCCATGGACTCCGGCAAGCTTTGGATCATGCCTGAATTGCACAGAAGGGAACAAAGCAGCATAAAAGTAGAAAGGAGCATCTGCTAGAGGGGGATTTAATCAGCACAGGGGTGACCTAGTCTGTTCATCATGGTTGCTGGTACAGTGTATTTTTGTGATGTTTGAGGAAGTAGGATTAGATAAAAGTATCAAGTCTTTTCATTAGGGCATAGCAGTTTTACATTCATCATGAGGTATTCTTCTGCATAAAATCCTGTGTGTGCTATCCCAGCACTGGGTGTTTGATACAGCACTTAGCAAAAGTCTCTGAGGAAATGGGAGAGGAAAAGTCTCTTTCAAATTACTGAAATTATGAGGTTTTTGCTTTCTTTCCCCACTGCCCCCTCCCAAAAAGGTTTGTTTAAGCTAGGAAATACACAGTCCAGGATTGAAAACCTTATTAAGAACAATGCTGCCAGCATCATCTATTCACAAGCAGCAGTTTGAGAAAGAGCCCAACCCAGAAGAAACTCTTTAGCAGCACATTCTCCAAACAATTGTTAAAGGATCCCAATTGCATCAGGGCTCCAAATCCTCTGCTTAATTGTAGTGGAATTAATTTTCTCACCAAAGATGAATATAGGAGCATTCAAGATGAAAGAAATGTCTTCTGGTTCCTGTAATATTTCCATAATCATTTTCTTGCGTATAGGAGTAATCGTTGCAGTGGTTTTAAAGACTGATGTTGTCTAGGTCTTAAACGATGTTTTCTGGGAGCTAATTAGTTCTAAACTTTTTTTCTTTTTAAAACACTTTTTGAATCTTTGCACAAGATTCAATCAAGAGCCAAAGCAAATCCCTTTTCCCCCACACACCCCCCAAACAAAAAATGCAGGATGTTTCCTCTTTCCCTGGCTAATAGAATCCAACTGTTGCCGCATGACATCATTCCCCAGAGCTAGGGAATCCAAGCTCGCTCCGGCACTTGGCTGGGAGTAAACACCACAGAGGGGGGAAAAAAAAAAGGCAGACAAAAACCCCACACAACATCAAACTTTACAATGGGAGGACATAACATTAAAAAGGCAATTTTTGTTACCTGAAATTTGGAGCATTTCCCTTTCCAATCCATTCTCAGAATCGTATTTCCCAGAAAAAAAAAACTGACAGAAAACCAGTCGTTTAGTGTCTAATACCTGCTGTGCTTCCCATAACTCCTTCATATGACCTTTCGCAGCACTGATTCCAGCTAAAATGATTGCAGAGAACACAGACTGGCCAGGCCAGTTGTCATGGAGATCTCTCTCTCCCCCCTTTTCATAAGCGCGCGCGCATACACACACACAGAGATTTAAACAATTCTGGGAGGCATCCACAAAACAGCATGCCTTTTCATCAGCTAAGTTTTTGAAACATTCCACCCCTCCTCCAACCCCTCCCTAGAGTCATCCCAGGAAGCTGAGCTTTGGTCACGAATCGATTGTTGAAATTAGAGATATCGCCTTTTAAAAAAAAGAGAAAACGACCACAGAACTTGAACTTTTTTCCCCCCCCTCAGGAAGGAAAACAGAGATGTTTTCTCACTTTGAACTAAAAGTAAATCTATTGCATTCAAACCTGCAGGCTATTTGTCTTTGCCCCCCTTGTTATGAATTTGATATCTGAAAGCACTTAAGGCTTTGTCGAAATACAATCATGCAGATTACAATAAATGCTGCTGGCGTGGCCTGACTGCTTACCTTGCTGTTCTCCCAGTACCAAGCCAGTTACTTAATTAGCACAGGTATTCATGACAGTCATGCAGGACTTCCTGTATTCTTTCATGTTTCTGTAAATAAGAAGAAAAATGGGCAGGTCAGGAACATGCAACTAAAACAAACAAACAAACAGAAGTTAAAAAAAAACCAGCTAAACAAGAACACACAAATGCGTCTGGAATTTTTCTCATACTGACTACAAGTTTAAGTTTGCCTTACCCAAAGCTCCCTATCTCCCAGTTAAAGGAGAAGCCCATTTCAATGACGTTTGTGAATACAAGAACTGATTAGTTTACCATATTCACTGGCACCATGGTTGCAAAACAAAGCTTACTCCAAACATAAATAAAGGCATATAACATTTTCTCCCTGACAAAAAAAAAATCTAAATTAATCCTCACCAACGTCATATAAGAAAGTCTGGATTGATAAATCAAGAGAACAGAAAATACTTTTCAAAAAAAAAGAAAGAATATTTAGCAAGAAAATTCAGTAAAAAACTATTTGGACTCAGGAGAAGAGCACTGTGCCCAAAGTTTTGTACACATTGAGAAATACCTTGGAGACTTACTCTTTAGAGGATTTAACTGGAGTCAGTCATTCAAAGTTTTAAAACTTCATAAAAGATACTGAAGGGACTGCATGACTCCGGGTTCTGCAACGAGCAGTACAAGCAGCAGTCCCTCTAGTGGGCAGAAAAATGCAAAGCTGCCTATACCATGCTAAATGAGAAATCAATTTCTTCTTTCTCTGTCAATCACTTCATTATGCCACTACTATATTTCACCCCTTCATTTAAAACCTAAAATTACCATACAAAATGCTTTATATGTTACGAAGGGAGCTGAACACATTACAGGATCAACATAACTAGGTTTATACACAAGGAGATTAAAGAGTTCCAACATATTACTCTTCGGGTTGTGTTTTTAATATGATAGCAAAAATGAGCTTAAAAAAAAAAAGACCTAGACAGTGAGATAGCCAAGATGGCTTATGGGAACATAAGACTCTCTCCGTAGCCATTGTTAGATATAAACTACACTGCAGCACATTATCTACTGTACTTCAGTACTGTCCCACTCTACATTTTGTGAGTGACAGGGCTCCCAGCAGATTGTACACTTCAACCACCTCTCTAACAGAAACATCACACAAAAGCACATACACCAGGCAATTTTTACACTGTTATCAAAACTATGTGCAGACTATTCACAGGTAGATAATTAAAGAAAACAGCTAGCAAGAATCCAGAAGATGCTAAAATTACAGTAAAGAGTTCCTAGATATGAAAGCTCCACATGCTAAGTTTGCAATTTCACACTAACTTTCCTTAAGAGTGCACCAGTGAAGTCCAGCAGAGCCAAATATGAAAAATTATCACGTTTTTGTCCTGAAAAATTCTCTTTGGTGTTTGACTGAGGCAAAGTCATCACATGCTGCAAGTGGGCACCGTTTCAGAAGTGTGACTGGGGAAAGGGGAAACTGCTAGCTCCTCCAAAGAAAGTAAAGTTTTAAACTACATCACTGCAGAGGGAGTGTTTGAAGACATGGAGGTAATAAAAAACCCAAGCTAGGAACTGATCAATGGACAAGTAAAATAGCTGATCAGTCTCAGATTTCCTATAGACCCCGTTACTAGTAGCATGGGAGTACCTACCAACCATCTGCATCACATCCCACTCCAGTGTTTATCGCAAGGCTCTGTGGCACTTCATTAGGTGACCATATCTGCATATATGGCAAGGATCTGGGGAAGCATGCAAGCTAGCACTTATAAATAATTGAAAATACTCACTGCTGTAAATATACACTCAGTTAACAGTTTAAAGCTCCAAGCAAAGCAAAGTCATTAAAATATATTATGCATACACAAATATGTAGGAACAAAGCACAGTAGTAAAAGGATGACAGGAGCCTTGGTCTAGGACACAGAAGCCCTCAGACAAGCACATTTCTATTCTAAGCCTCATGAATACACTGCTAATCTGTTCCTTCCCAGAAGGTGACATACTTTGCTCCAATTGACCTCAGCGAAGCAAGAACCATTGCCACACTTTACTTTTTTCCTCACTGGGCTCTCATTTGAGCACATCAATACCTCAGAACACAATTTAGGATCAGGACAAAGTTGGGGATCATAAACAGAGGACATGGAGAACAGATGACATTACACTAATTACAGTGTCATGGCTCCACTGTGATCAAAAGGCAGCAGAGTATGTACCCTCATCCCTAGAGGAGACAGACAATCCATTACTCACACACAGCTGATGTTTAGTTTCTTATTTCCAATACACTTCCCATATCTGTCTGGTTGAACACACTCCTTCCTATGCTCCATGGGCCACAGGCACAGGATGCAGCCGCCACGTGACACACACAGGAGAGGGCATGCACTGAGCAGGATTACTGCACAGGGAGAGCCCTCACTGGGGCACACCTGGTGTCCTGCCCTGGAGACTGGAAAGGGAAACATGAGCTGCTCTCCCCACAAGCCGCGTGGTCTGAGATTCTTTACTGAATCCTTTCCAAGCCAGGCAGCCATCATCAGCAACAGGAGAGGAAAAAAAATCAGATTTGTTCCTAAATGACTCATGAAATTTCATCACTTTCAGTAGGTGAAAACACAACATCAACTTTGGGATTTAAAAAGACAAAACCAGAGACGAGCTACAGACTAAGCTGCCCACAACAGCAGCACAAATCTCTGGTAGGTGTAAACAGAAATTAAATCACTGCATTAACTTCAGTAACATTTTCTTTTGCCTTTTTAAAATAAAACTAAATTCCACATAAAAGTACTTTTGTAAAATTACTTGGGATTTTTCCCCTCCTCAAATAACTTTCTGCCCTTCAAAAGGGCTTCTTCCCCTTTCACATTGAGGATGACCACCTTATTTCTCTTCCTCACACGTTGTCTCTACACATTTACTGACCATCTTCCCAGTGACCTCAACACATATGTTTTTGTTTGAAATTCAGTAATTTAAGACACAACAACAAATAGTGAAATTTAAGTACAGTGGGACAGGGTATCTTTAACCCAATACAACTGCAAGTGCCTGCAGCTCCCACTGACCTCACTGGGAGAGGCAGGGAGCTTGGGAGCGGCGCTTCCTCATCACCAGGCAGTGACTTGCAGAGGTATCGAAACATGGGGAAAGGCCCCAGTCATCTCATAATATAAAGCACACATGCACTACAAGAACTGTGTTCTCTGCTCTTCTTTTAGAGACTCAGCACTCAATACTTTTGTATAGGTCATTCTGTGACCACCAGGTGGGACAAGACAATGACACTCAGGACAGCAGCCAGCATAACTTCTGAAGCAGTCCCACACCACCACTGAGTTCTTTGAATTAACAGTCCACGATACTGGCCTTTGTGGTTAACACCCCAACACGATGGTATAAGAGCACAGCAGTAAAGCAAGTAGCACAAGATAACACCTCTGACCCCCAAAGCATTTTTTACTGAAGTGATTAAACCCTCCACTGACTTCAGTGGCATGATAACTTCAGTTTTGCCTCACTGCATGTTCTTCTAGGATTGTGGTATCAGAGTAAGCAGCACAAAAGTATATTGTAGCCTTGCAAACAACAGCAAAGGAGTTGACTCAGCATATGAGCTCCTCAGTTACAATGGGACTGCACAGGTATAGGTCTAAGGTCAGTCATTTATGGACTTGTTTTATTCCCCCATTTCAGCATCAGATCTATTACCCACAGTATACCCACAACTTTCTTCTATCAGGAGAATTAAAAGTTTCCATGATCTCTTTAACAGCCCAACGAGGATCATGTCTGTAGGGACAGGTTCGTTTCACTAAATCAGGGGAAAAAAAAAGAATGTATATATATATACAGTATATATACAGTATGCATATAGGAAATGACTAATCATAGCTGTGCACTCTTTGAGGTGCTGCCAATCCCTTTATGGCCCTATATCCCATTTCAGTTTGATTCATCCTGCAAATGAAAGCCTGCCATACTTGTGTCTGACCCTGACATTGCAACTGAGTGCAAGATAGCAATTTGAAAAAGTTTCTAAGTGATTTAGTAAAACTAAGAGGATATCTGTACCTGGGAGGTCATGACAAGGAGCTGACACTCATTCAACTCCTGTGCAAACACTCATTCTGAAATAAAGTGGCTTAATTTTGTAGCTGTTATTGGTTTAGGCCCTGATTCAGCAAAGCACTTAGACATCAACTTCAAAAGAACTTGAAAATACACCAAACATGTGCTACAATATTTTACCAAAGTGGTGGTTTAGTAATGTTGTATATTTCAGAAAAGAGAGAAAGAGTTTTTATTTGACAATTAAAGATTTAAGACATTGTTTGGTCACACTGGCACACAATGCCCATGCTAAACCTACTAATAAGGTTGAAAATTTGTTGAGCAATAAGTTGAATAATTCCTCAATAAAAGAATAAGTTGAATAATTCCTCAATAGAACAACTTTAAACATGAGCAGTGTTGAACATGGTTCTCAAACCATGCAAATGTCTGGTTTGAGAATTATCCATACCTACAGTCTGATTCATGACAGGAGACACATATTACAGCTCACCCTGCTAGAAAAGCAGTGCAAAGCCAAGCAAGCCATATAAACTGGCTCTGGGCCCAGGCAGCCAATTCAGCCAGCCCTCAACATCCCAGTGCTACAAACCGTGTCAGATGGCACCAGGCCAAGGCACAGGCCAAGCCAGAGGGATAACCGAAAGGTGGGAACCTCATGTAAATAAGTCCTTCTGCTCCTTAACTCTCCAGAGCCAGCCCTGTCTGCAACCCATCTGCACTCCAGTCAACACCCTTCCTTACATGGCTGTGCTGCATCCCAGGCATGCTCAAAATGGAAAGACAGGAAGCTGTAGGACCAAAACTGATGGAGGGGAGAAGTCCCCAAGGAGAGACTATTTGTCCTGTCTCTACAAAAAAAAAAAAAAAAAAAAAAAAGAAAATTTTGCCCTTTAGAGGTGTTAGTCTCTTCCTATACCTTTTTTTTTTTCTGCCTTTATCCCTATCAAGCATGGATGTCCCAAGAAGAGGGGGCAAATGAGACAAGCAGGCTTCCTCTGTGAACTAGCCATATCAGGAGATGTGTCCATGAGTTGCTTGAAATTCCACAGGATTTCTGATTTGACCTTACACGAATGCAAGATATCTCAATTGGTCTTAGTTGACTACTGTTTCTTTTAAGTAAAAGCCGAAGAACAAGTTTCTATTGCCCCCATTCACAGTACACATCCTGCAACACAAGATGCTGCAAGTGGGACTAGGAGGCAATTTAAAAAACAGATCCTCTCATACCTGGAATTGCACTGAAGCAGGACACACAAGAATATAACTCTGGGAGGACTAAATCTTGTGTGAATCTGAGCAAGGGCTGCAAAGCTTTGACTTAATGGGAACAGAGGGCCAGAATCTTTCTCAGAGCACATAAATTATGGGAACACAGATCCTTTAAGCCAAATCCCCACCTGAAGGGGAACTTCTCAAATCATTGTCAAAGTAGCCCTTCCTATACCTGCATCCAGGTGCTAGGACAAGGAAGATGCTCTTGGGAACAATCTCTGTTTTTACACTGGCTACACAAAGCTAATAAAAGGGAAGAGGATCTTCTCGCAAAGCAGTGGACACAAGGACAGATATATTCGATCATGCAGGGATGGTTTCTGGAGCAGAATGTGGGTGGTTGCATTTTCTGCATGTTTTTCACCCAGAAAAAATGCTTTTCCAGAGCAAAAGAGTTCTTGAACTCAAGATGGAAAATGTGGGCCTAAGGCCATGCATCCAGTATGATATCACCCTGTTTACATGAGAAAAAAAAGTCACAACCAATAGCATTGTACACTCTTTGAACTTCTAAATAGATAAATAAATAGATAAATAATGACAACATGTTTTGTGATTCCTTTTGATCATCAACTATGAAAGTTCACAGGAAGTTTATGCAACCCCCTCTGACTGGATAGATCTTATCTTCCAAATATTATGAGCCAAGAGGCTCCAAG
Source organism: Cephalopterus ornatus (assembly GCA_013396775.1). Classification (NCBI taxonomy): domain Eukaryota; kingdom Metazoa; phylum Chordata; class Aves; order Passeriformes; family Cotingidae; genus Cephalopterus; species Cephalopterus ornatus. Next base: position 697,842 of record VZRE01012431.1, on the reverse strand, counting down.
AAGAAAGCGTCAGCCTGATGTTCCTTTGGACAAAAAGCAATGATTTATCCATGAGCTAACTTCTCCAGTTGGCTTCCTTTATTTTAATCATGAGTTGAACCTACAAGCTGGCCCGGAGACCCCATGAACTGCTGCTAACATGCTGGGGGGATGCTTGTGAGCCCCACTTCACATCCCTGGAGAGGATGGATAGTGCAAGCACTGGCCCAGCACTACTCCCATCACCTATACCCTATTGAAATCAAAGCCAGTGGCAGTGTGTGTTTTTCTGTTTTCTGGCATATTGTGTGTTTTTCTGGGCATATAGCAAGTTTGTCTTTCCTATTGACACAAACATCACAGCAGGCAGATTTTTCAAGCTGCAGACAATAAAACTATTTTCTTCTCTATTTTGGATAGAGCAGATAAACAAAATACTGCTTTGAATACACACAGCTCCTTTCATTCATGGCCCTTAGGGTGGTTTACAAAGCCCAGTAAATGTCACTCCTGTGTGGCTGCTCTGAAAAGAGGAGTTAAGTGGCTTTGTGGGTAAGTCTGCACAGTGGCCCTTCAGAAACAGTGTGTCACCAACTATGTTCTGAACACCCGGCTCTGCTGCCTCCCCCGAGGTCATAGTTAGAACCTAGAAGGCAATTGAGGTCAGCTGAACTCCAAGAGATATCAGAACTTGTTTTCTTCTGGAAAACAATTTGGGCATGGGAAACAGCTGAAATGAAGCTTTCCTTCTAGCTGGTTTCCAGTGCCGCAGAGGGAATCGAAGTCAGTGACAGTGGAGTGACTAGGATGAGCTTGTGCAAAACAAAAGAAATCCAAAACCAGACCATGCAGACAGTTCAAGAACATTTTGAACTCTGTTTGTTTCTCAGTACCTCCATGCTTTCTGGATTTAGCAATGGAGTGTGGTACAGAGATGTCCAAATGAGCCACAACCACCTTAACTCCAGAACTGAAAGCATCACAGCCCCAACAGCACAAAACAGTGCTTGAAGTAGTGCAGCTGTATTTTTGGGGAAGGAGCTTATGCCTCCACACAGTGGCCCAGTGGCTGCAGGGTGGTGCAGACCTCCTGGAGTCAGCTCCAGGGCTTTCTGTGCTAAGCTCCATTGTGTGGCACAGACATCCCCTGAGCAACATACTGCAGACCACAGAGGAAGCCAGTCCCAGTGCTGGGAATTCAGCTCCCAGCGCCCGAGCTCCAGATGAATGCCTTAAAAGCAAGGTCATTCTTCCTCCTTCAATTCTGTGCATTCATCCTAACAGAGCTGGGGGATGTCTCTCAAAACGGCTCCACGTCCAGGGAAGAACTGTCCCAACATCCAAATCTAGGCTGCTGGAGAATCACACACCTACCTGTCTCCTCTTCATCACTAACAGCATAGACTTTTATTTAAGAAAAAAAAAAGTACACATTCTGCTTTATTCTCATCAAAATAGATAACTCAGAGATAAGATTTACCTCTCACCGTGAAGATGCGTAATTTCTTCTTTCAATTAAATTACTTCCCATTTTAGAGACAAAAGGAAAGCAAGAATTAACTTTTTTTTTTTTAACATCAAACTGAAAAGGGTGGAACTTGGGAAAGTACCAGTGCTTTTCTTCCAAGTCTAGGAAAACTATACAGCTTACATAGGCCAGGACGCTTACAGATATTTTTCCTTTAAAACACTGGATAAGGTCCATGTATCCACATGATGTTCCCCATTGCTGTATACATTGCTTTAAGGGGATGGACAACTAAACTCACTCCCTGGAACCATTGCTGCTTGCTGTTCGTACTGTGAAAGTGGTGAAATTCCACAACACAGGCTGAGTGTCAGCTATTCAGTGTGCAGAGACCACACACCAGACAGTTTGCAAAAGCCCTTGCTGCCAGTGAAGAAGCACTGGCAAAAGCTCTGCTAAAAGCTTGGATTTCCAGCTTACCTGGCCTCAAACAGCACAAGCACTGAACACTACAGCAACATCTCCAACACATCCCTGCAGTTGGACTAGACTTCCAGTGGAATTGGACATTCCCAATTAATCACACAGAGTTATGCCAAGATTTAAACATGTAAGTTATGGTTCTTACCCTTGCAGCTGGGTGTGTGTGTGTTCACTGCAAACACAAGTTAGTGCCTACAGTGCTGGAAGCAGCTTATGGAAAGTCTGAACTGGAAGATGCAAATCATTAGAAGCATGCACCACAACTTGCTTTGGGGAAAATTCCCCATTCAAGAACAGACATGCTTGATTACGTCTCCAGTTTTCTGATTTCCTGACGTGTGAAAGTCCCATCAGTAAACATGAGAGCTCTGTGCTTACTGAAAGCATAAAGCAACGCTCTGAGTTTGCCAGAAAGAGCTGAAAGGGGTCTTTTGCACGTATGCATGCTGTTGAAAACCTCTACTCTTCCTCGTGTGCTGCGTGGAGGGACCTAACAAGGAGTCAGCAGAGTCAAAAGCTATTCTTGATTTTGACACCATCCAGGTATATGACCTTGGATGGCTTTCTTTGTCTAGCAACACAAGACCTGTTTAGTTTTCTGAAGCACTGAGTAATCAGAAGCAAACAGTATTGGAATGATGCAGTAAGTTGTAATCCCACCATGAACTTCAAACAATATGTGTCTTTGATCATGTTATACAATTCTGTACATTAAACAACCTCTAAAACTGTTCCCAGTTTCTTAACCTGCTTCACATCTATGCGTTTTTGATATTCCCTCCAGCCTGAAAAAGGGCAAATGTTAACAGGGTTTCGTCATCATCCTTACCTCTGAAATAAGAATTTTTCCTCACAATTCACACAGTCCCAGAGAACAACAAGTGCAAATGCAGTCCTGAGCCACTGAAAGAATTAGAACCTGATTTTTCCTGCCTCTTTATGACAAAGTCAGAACTTTGCACAATTTTTCTTAGATTTTTGTATCTGGTCACACTCTAAAATAATAGATAGTTACGCTGCAAGATTAAAAAAACAACCAAAGAAAAACAAACAAAAAAACCCACACTACCCAAACAAACCTATTTTGTAGGTAATTTTTAAAATCCCCTCCATCCAGCTGCATTCAAAATAAGCTGCACTGCACCTGTCTTCCAAGAACCTCAATGGTTAAAAATTCCACAGAGCTTGTTTCTTTGTTGCCTAGGTGTGATCTGGAGCAAATCTGAGCAATTCTCTAGAGTGGTTCCCAAGTACAATTCACATGGCTTGTGACACAAGTGTAAAATAAAAGAGGATCTTGCAGCCCCAGTTACTAGATGTCTAAGACACTCACAGAAAGCCAGCAGAGCAGCACAATACAGAAGATATTTGTAGAACACAGTGCCATTTGACATCCATTTGGAATGGCACCTCCATACTTTAGAAAATACGACAGGTAACTGAAACAACTTTCTGCTGTCTGTATTCTCATCTCTAAAGAGCTGTTAATAACTGAATCCATTAGAAATACTGTTAGAATAAATTACAAACTTCTTAAGTTGGCCCCAGACTGCTGGAAGGAAGCCTTACTATATTAAGAAAAAAGACCAGTTATATCTCTTTTAATTTAATTGGATTCCCACTACTAAGCCCATTTAGGAGGCTGTATTAATATAATCCTCAGAAACAGTTTCACTCTACAATTTTAAAATCACAGGCTGAGCTAGGGAATGGAAAAGAAACGTCATGCACTGTCATGCACTCACAGAGAATGAGAGTCAACTGCTTGGAGGCTGTCTTCTGGATGGAAGAGCAAATCCATTAACAGGAGAAGGTGCTAAAAAACCCATATGCAGCACAGAGCACCTCTAAAAGCCAAAACAACAACAGGCAATTGAGATGGAGAGTGGAGCAGACCGCTATGAGTCATAGGCTATAAGTCTAGTCAGTGAAAACTCTGGCAGAAGTGTGCTGTTTGACTATGTCTGTACATTCTCAAGAGATTTATAGCTGCTTATTAAATCATCTGTTCCTCTTAAAACTAAAGAAACTGTGTATGTTTCACTGGATTTTACATCTGCTAGAAAGACCCAATAACCATTAGTACAGAGTAGATTTTTTTCTATTGAGTGAGTCATTCAAAAGATTTTAAGACATTACTTGAGAGAGGAAGTAAAACCTACACAAGTGGTGGGTTGCAATGTGATCTAAAATCTGCTGCAGGAGGGGTCTCCCTCACTGGCATCTCTGGTGTGCCTGGCTAATCTTCAAAACCAGATGGGCCTTTTCAGTGACAAATACTTTCTGCAGAGGAAAGAAAAGGAAACAAGTACTTTCTACAGAGGACAGTTCTGTCGAGGAAGTAGTCATGTCTTCAAGAAAATGACCACTGTGGCTTGAGACAGGGTTTGTGGAGCAGGTTCATGGCATGTGGTAACACACAAGCACAGGACCTGTCAAAATGTGAGGAGCTGGCAGCATTATTATCTTCCAGACAGAAGCTGTTAGATTCAGGAGCTGGAGGAAAAACACCACTAGCCCTGTAGTCTCATCTCAAAACCCAAGGGAAGAGGAAAAGGAGGTGTGCACAGTCCTGCTACAAACACGAACACCGCTGCTTGAGCGCAGGGTAGTTCACAGAAGAGAAGGATGGGTAGGGCTTTCGTTCCAATCCTGGTTACCCAAAAAAAGCTATTTTGTTATCTCGGAATGCTCCTTGGAGCATCCCCACCCCTACCCTTCCCACATATTGTCTATTCAAAAAAACCTGCACAAACAAAGAACTTTCCTTCTCCCATCTCCTCTCCTCTCCCCTCTGTCTTACTTTTTGTTCTTTTTTTCCACCCTTGGGCTCACCCACAAATTAGCTCTCTGAGATAGCTATCTCTTAAAGATGGTGTACAAAGATGTTATTAAATAGAAGCCATTTGCTGAGGCATACATGGAGCTGAACGTTCTGAATTCCCAGAAGGTAGGAAAGTTTTAAACGTTTTAAATTAACCCCTCGAAAATAAACAAAATTCATGCACATTTGCCAAACATCTGAGAATGCAGAAACACTGTATCCAGTTCAGTGATAAAACTGGAATAGAGACGTACTTTAAAAACACTGAAAATGTCCTTCTGAGTCAGCCCAGCAGTGCCTCCAGCTCAATACTCTTGCCTTCAGAGGCAGTGAAAGGCAGTGACAGTCAGGGCAAGCCCAGGAACCAAGCAGCTTTCTGGCCATTTTTCTTTGTCTGTGGGAGACTGCGAGCTGCGGGTGAGCAGAGCTAAAAACCAGCAAGATTTGCAAAATGTTGCTAACAGTGCTTTTGTTACTGTTGCTGTACCACTACAATCCTATTAAGTCCGTAAAGTGAAACAGGACAGAAAGCCGTGTGTGAACTATTGCTCTCAGCTGAAAAGTCAGCAACTTGGGAGTTTGAGAACACAATAATAAAAATCGAGACCCACACCAGCTCAGGCACAGGGAACACCCAAAGCCTGCAAGCGAGGGAGCCGAGCACCCCTGTGCCCGTGGGTGCAACTGTGGCGGATTTGCCAGCACGCACTGGAGGGCACAAGAAGGGACGGGTTGCTGAGCACATTTCTCTTTCATGTTTTTGAATTGCTGCCTCGTAAAAGTCAATTTTCTAAAAAACATGACAAGATAATGGTAGGTCCTGCTGAATCGGCACAGCTAAGCTATGCCAAACTGATTCCTGCAGTAAATCATGTGCACTCTCAAAAACAAAAAGGCAGGGCTGTACTACTCTGCAAACTCATTATTTATTTTTGCCAAAAATGGCAAAATGTCTGTCAGACTTGGTTTTTTCTCTTTATTATCTCTGTATTGAACTGTCTTCACTTTAGCACACTGAATCAATACAGAAAGAACAAACAAGCATCATGATCTCCCAGCAATCTGTTCAAAAACTTTAGTCAGCACAGCTACGCTCCATAGGTTACATTCAATCTCCTACAGCTGAACAGACCCAACCATCACCAGCTTCCAACCTATCACAGTAACTAACTTTCCAATATGTCATCAATATGCTGAGACTGATTTAGTGTTTTTCCTCCTTAAAAAAATGCTATAAAACAACATCGTGGAGGAGAGAAAATAAATTCATTACGGCCATATCTGTACCCAGCACAGTAATACCACATCTCAGCCCCTTTAGAGTGAGACATCGTGACTAAGGCATGTCAAGCCTGCAGCACGCTGCCTTAGCAGGCTCTGGACTAGTCACATGTTACAAGTCTCGGGATGGTGGCATGGAAAATCAAGAGCATTAGTCAATTCTTATATCTTTTGATTTGTCTCTCTTGCTCCGTGTCAACTGTGCCCCCCAGTCACGCACACAGCAACTCCACATCTCATAGCCGGTGAACTCAGAGCAATTCATTACCCAACTCACACACCACCACATCAGTGTATGTCATCCACCTCCCCAGGGATCCAGCCAGGTAACCAGCTTTTTCTTCCCATTGCAAGAGAAGTGATCATTGTATTTCACAAGCACAGGAAGTGCACAAATATTGCTGCCTACTCTCACCAGAGGAAACACCTTGTGAGAACTACATCAGCCTTCCAGGCCAGCATGGAACCTGAGTCAGCCCTTAGTCAAGCTGCTGAAGTTAATGCTCAGCTTTCAAGCACATGCTCAAGTATTTGGCTGAGCTGAGACCATTTTCAAGTGTGGGATGCAGCATCCCACTCAACGATTGCTTCAGTGAGAGACTACAAAAGTATTCTTGATATATAATAATGCAGTAATTTATGGGGGTGCATTCTCCATTAACCAGAACCTTGGACTCATCTGTTCTTCACAAGCAATTGTTTCTTAAGGAGTGTTGCTGTGTCCCTCATCTGCAATCACTGAGAGAACAGCTGCTAACCACAATAGGAAATGGTTTACACCAATTGAAAGTATTTCTGAAATCCCACTAATTCTACTCTACTAGGAAGAAAGAAAAAAAAAAGGAAAAAATAAAAAATAAGAGAAAAAAACCACCAACCAAAAAACCCAAGAGAATTTGATAGTCTTCATTCTGTGTCTTTGTTGAGAAGTTAAGGATCTTTGTTTTCTTTTTCAGACCATACTGTTATTCACGCAGTGAATTACAGACCTAACCAATGCTATAACTGGTTGTTCCCCAAACTCCTGGTTTACGTTTAGGTCAAAAGAAGATTATTCACACGTGAAGCATGAGTCTTCTCTGGCAAAGTAGAGCCATTCTGATTCCCGACAATGCTATATTTAGCTTATTTTAACTGTCCTGATCTGCTGCTTCTTTTCCCTCAAAATTATTGAGCAGTAGATGTCAGAAAAAAAAGATTCTACAATCCTCAATCAGAAAGAAAGGTCTCCTGGAGGCAAGTTCAGAGGCAGGAGCCAGGCATTGCCAATCCTATTATCACCAGCTTGTGCTGCCCACCCACAGGGGTACATCATGTCACTGCAGGTGCAGCCTGTTGCCTGCCAGTGACAGCATGGGAAGATTAATGCCTTCTAAACCCTAAGTTCCATTTCAACACGGTACCATTGCCCTACCCAAAGTTACATGGAAATCTCAGTGCCTCAGTGTGGGATTGTAATGCTCGTTTACCTAATTCATGGGTTATCATAAAGATGCAGTTTATCAATAACCAGACTGTTACTGCTTGCAGATGACTAATGCTCCTCTGATGCCCATAAAGCAGCGACTACTACCTGCAGCCTGAGACCATCAAGGAAACAAGTAATGCCCTGCAAAAGTTATTTGAAACAAAGCAAACACGTATTAGGCAATGTAAGTTTAACCTTGCAACCTTAAGGTAATGCAAGAAAAACTGTGCTAGCAATCTAGAGGCACAGCACCTTCCAAATAGAGTCTGCTTCATTAAGTGGGTAGTATCTGGCCTTGAAGGCACAGTTCATTTAGCCAAAGTTTAATAACCATTTTAACTTGCTAATCAGGTGATGAAATAAATTATAAGAAACTCTGTCCACAGATACTTGAAGGCAAATGGTTGTTCCTGTCTAGAATGTGAACATGAAAACACAAACACCATTCCAGCCACTGGGCTCCAAAGCTGGCCAAGAGCACACAGCTATTTAAACATATACAGGACCCTGGTAATTAGTCCAGTTTGAGAGCTGTAACAATACAGTCAAATAACAGGACACCCAAAAACCATGCAGCTCAGTGATTAGCTACACCCACTCAATTTGGTTCTCATTGATGCAAAGACCTTCCTAAACACGCCATGCTGTCTGAATCAACAAGCGAGTTCCTATGAAACTTCAAACTCTGGAAAGGTTTTTGGAGCAGGAGATTTGGGGGAAAATTGGATCAATGTTTTCTTTTAATAGTTCAGTGCACTCAACCTGTTTGCATTATACCAAATAAAACTGGATAGGCAGTGAAAGATGCCAAGGGCCAATCAAACCTCCAAGGATCTGAAAATGAAACGTCAAAATGCTTTGTTTCCAATTAAAAACTGCGGAAGCAAATTAGACTAGCCTCATCTGTGTAGCTGGCAGGAAGATAAAAAGTCTCAATGCACAATCACATCTGATTTCCTGCAAAGCTCTGCTCTGAAAAGCAGGTGTTGCAGGAGGAGAGTGCCTGGGTAGCAAACAGCCCTGCCCACCTTCACTGCAATCTTCAGTGCAGTTTCTGTATTGGGAGCAAAGTGGAGAGCATGGTCATAATGCTTGTCTTATCCTGATGCAGGACAAAGCTTTTAGCTTATGAGTCAGCATATCTTTTTAAACAGAAGAAAAAAGCAGCAAGAGAACATCGCTGAAAAATTATTCCTTTCCTCTTCTTTTCCTTTCCCTTGCTTTCTAGACAAAGTACTCTTCAGACAAATTGCATACAGTATTTGCAACCTTCCCGCTTAGAAAATTGTATCTGTTATTAAAAACAAATGCAAAACAAACAACAGCAACAAAAAACAATCCATTTTTGATCCATTTCCTTGTCCTGCCAAGGCCCCCCAGCTTCCATTCTCAGGGATTTACCAAAATATTTGTTTATTTACACAGAGCCGGAATTCTGGGGTACCACATTCTCTTCTGGCAAGACCTTTGGCCATGCTTAGAGGTGGTAGCAATATTAAATACATTTCCAGTGACATCAGGAGGAAAGTAACTGTGCTGTAAATAATAACAGTTACACAAAGGCATGGCTTTGTCTGTCCCTTACAGATACTCAACTGTGTGAAGGATAATGGAAGATACAACTTCACCCTGAGCCAAAGTGCCAGTTCCTTTCCATTTAGTGAACACTAAATTCTGACCACTCCAGGTAGATGCAATTTTTCTCCAGTCATGCCTGTCAGCTTACTGGGAGAAGGGCTGAGTCACGGACTCATCTCCTGCTCTCCCTCCACACAGTTAGTGGACAGTGAAAATAAAAAGAAATTCATATTACTGGGTTTAAGTACTTCAATGCCTTGAGACATGTCCCTAAGGTGCTCTGAGAAGACCAAAACAAATCACAAAAATTTTAGGTATAATACAGTTTGAACTCCTTGTATTAGCTTTACAGATTTCAAGCCTTTTGGGACTCATGTTTTTGTGCTTTCCCATGTAGCTATAAAAGCCAGAGAGGGTCAAGATTTCTAACAGCCACTTAACTCCAGGATCCTTGGCCTTAAAAGAAGGAATTAAAAAGCCAAACTAACATTAAAAAAAAAACCTTCATAAAAATTGATAAAGTTGACAAGAGCAAGAAAGAAAAGTTGATGATCTTTCTTGTTTTGCATTTATCACCCACTGCCTCCCACACAATCACACTGAGTAAGAGCACACTGTGACAACACTTCTAGATCTCTCTTTAAAATTCCTTAGTCACTGTAATTGTATATAGAGTAAACAAGAAATGCTTCACTTGTCAGCAAAACACAGCAGCATCTGGACCATAACATGGCAGCCCCTACAGGATGCATGAGGACGAAGAGAGAAATCAACCTGTCTGGAATTCAAATACAGAAGGGCAGACCAGCACACCTTGACCCAGCGTCTGCAATGCTACCTTTAATGACACAAATGAGAGACATTTGATAACCATCTGGTTTTCCAGTTATTGCTTTGTCTCTCTACATGAAGCTGACAACTACTTCTTGCAAGATACAGCCACCATGTTGGGGGCGTGACGCAGCTATATGGTACCCCTGGGGAGACAGAGATTCAGGATGTGACAAAACCCACCACATCCTACCTACCAAAGGTCAACTCCTCCCTGCCGCACACATGCTCTGTTTGAGGAATTCATACCTCAAAAGTGGCACTTCTGGAGATGAAAAACGAGAACAACTTAGATGGGCTCCACCAAACCGGGACATGAGGTTTTAACCTCAAAACTTTCTGGTATTTTCTTGGAGCAAATATCACCATATTCATCTGCACATCAGGCTTATCTCAGCAGGCCATGGTGTTTGAGAATACAGTCTTCTCGTTCACTAGCTAGACTTGTAACCCTGTCCCTAGTGATTCCTGCAATTACTGTTTCCACATGAATCGTTATGTGCTGCTTACACTTCAGTTTCACTCCCCAAAAATATGTGTTGACTGCAAAAACACATGCTACCACAGACCTTTCCTGATCCACAGATCAAACTGCAAGCAAGCAAGCTGCAGGACTTTGACAAAACAAATACGCAGGAAACCCACATGCAGTAACTTCATCTGCCGGGGAATGCGTGTGTACAGCTCAAACCTGGGAGGACCAGGGGGAGTATCTGGGAAGACCCCATGCTATGGATGGCTGCTGTGTGGAACTGTATTGTTAAGGTACAGATCAGCCTATGAATATTTCTCCCTGGGTGTATATAGCTCCCTTTGAACTCTGTCATAATTGCACTAGCCTTGTGCACACATGTTCATTGTCCAATCTGTGGGTGGGAGACGCATCTGGCACCAGCTCTACACAAACCTTGTACAGCTTAATTCTCAAGACCACTGAAGTCAATGCGGGCCTTTCCACGGGCTTCACCAAGCTTGGGACCAGACTCACAATCCTTCATTTTATAGGACATCAGAACTGCACTGAATATTTTGAGGCAAGCACTGAGTCACCAGCCTACAGCTGCAAAACCAAGAGAGTGACCTGCTCAGCCAGCTTTTTCCACAAGCCCTCAAGGCAGACAGACCTCATTCACTGTACTCACTGCATTCATTTTCTTCTCACTGACACAAGGATGAATTAGACAGAGACTGGTCATGCATTGTCCTAGGCTGGAAATTAGAAAAGTGTTTCTAACCACTGGGTACCTGCTGCATCCACCTCCCAATAGCAAGGCACTGGCTCTGAGTTCCTGAGAGAGCATTCTAGGGATGCTGACACCTGAGGCAGGACAGGTAGGTAACTTCCCCACTGTGGGAACCTGTTTTCACTGTACACTGAGCCCTCCCTTCCAGGTCACCTTGTGAGCACTGTGCATCCAACAACCAAGAAGACAAACTGGAGGGGAGAGATACTGTTTTATGAGCTCATGTTGCTTGGAAACACCAGTCCTTGGGAATTTGTCACATGTCAATGAAACCAGCATTGGAGCTGGTACCAGAGAGTGGAAAGGCCATCTCAGAGGCAATGCTTGGTCAGTAGATTGCATTCTGCTTCCCCAGCATTCTCATCCACATGGCTTTGACACCTTGGCATTTCAGCAGTTCTACTGAATGTTCAGAGCTAAAGCATACCCTGAACCAGTTTTATTTTTATGCTCCTTTAATGTGTAGACAGAACGTCAACTGGGCCTAAAGAAACAGATTTGGTGAAAACACTTTTTTCTCCCCTTTTCCAAAACTCATATTCACCCAAACTCTTCATTAACACAAAAATGTCCCTCTCTTTGGCATGCATAAATTCTCACCCCAGCTTTATCCTGGGACTGCAGGGGACAACCAGGAAACAGCAGCTCCAGCCCATCAAGACTCAACCAATTTCTCAGTCTGCTCCTAAAGAAGTGAAATGTTGGACACTCCCTTGCTTTGGCTTGGGGTAAACTCATAACTCACAATCTAGCCTCCAGAAAGGAAGCCCTACTGTTCTTTACTCACATTCAGTAGCACTTTAGTCACTGAGCTGTCTCACAGTGGCCAGAAGGGTTCTTATGCAGTAAATAACTATGCAGCAGCTGTCAGGGCCCTAAATGCACCAACAGCTCTTAAAAGCCCTGTCCAGCCAGACCGGGGATTTGCACCCACACAGCTGCTGCCAAGGGACCAGAAGCCTGGTTTGAGCTCAGACTCAGCCATGCTGCAGGTTTGCCGACCCCCTGCCTGTCCTTGCTGTGCCTGACTTGCTGCACAGATTGAAGTTGGTCCCAGCTCTTCCCTTTGCATCTGCCCAGTGATGATGGGGCTGCCAGTGAAATCTGTCACTGTCACCAACCTGGTCCCACCTGGGCACTGTGGGACTTGGCTGTGAGAACATTGTCCTACCTGGGCTGTGGTCACCCTTGGCTCATCCTTTCTCATAGTTCAGCCCTTCCTCTCTGCTCCCTGACAGTGCCATGCACAGCACACTGTTTCCATTTGCTGGTCATCCTCCCTGGCCTGATGGGTCCTGGGTCATGTTTAGGACAAGCATCTCAGGATAGCCAGGGGCTGGCATTAAAGGTGAATTTGGGATGAAGAAAAAGTATCAGAACATTTTTCCCAGAGGCATTCAGCACCTTGGTTTTGACCCATGGAAAAGCTTAAGAAGCAGAAGCTATGCTGGTATCAGAGCACATTTGGGGAACCAGGTCACTGTTTTTGCTGGTGATTAATTCCACAGTAAGATACCAACCCGACTCGGAGAGAGTTCAAAACATCCCTGCTTATACAATCAGGTGTATGAACAGGAAAGGCACTTTTGCAAGCTACCATCTTTCCTTCAAACAGAAATACTGCATCACAGAAATGTGCAGTGTCCTGCTCACAAAAAAGGCTGATGGGTAAATTCAATTATTCACACCTAGCAAGGCTGTCAACTATCCAGATTTTCCTAGCTAGCCTGAGGGTGAAAACAAAAACTTCAAATAAGTTTGCTATTCCCAGAGAAACAAATTATCAAAAGTTTCTGGCTCTTTCACTAAATGCAATGTGGCAGAGAACATTTTTGCAATCCTACAGCAAAACTAGAACTGCAACAGAGAATTTTCCTTAAGACATGCAGCAATCCTTGTGAGCACTCCAGCCTCGCCTTACTCTCTGCCTGTTGGGAGTCTGATTTTGGAGCGGTTTTATTTTTGGTCTTGGAAATTCACTCTTCCTCTTCACGTACCATTCTTTCGACCAAAAAAACTCCTCCAAAAACCCAAACAAAACAAAAACAAACTTAAAAAAAACAGGGGTTTTTTTTCTCTTTCTTGTTCACATGTAAAGGCAGAGAAATCCAGAGAGCTGATTTCCACTAAGGACAGAAACTTTAGAATCAGGTGCACTGTCTGAACTTCAGAAGTTATTGCAGGTTCTGCAGAGTGACACAGTGATGTGCAAAACTAATACAAGCCAGAAATGAGGCAAATAATCAACGGAGAAATTATACATGAGAGTTTGTAATCTGGTTGGGTTTCTTTTTTCCAAAAATATTATCAACTGTATAGGCACCTTCACAGTGGCTTCCTATATGCCAGTAACAAATTAAGATACAATTTCTTGATATAGATAATCTTGTTCTAGGAGAGGTACTATTTTACATACAGCTCTCTACTTTCTAAATAATCTACCTGCATTGTTTGATTCCACCCACACCCAACTCCACCCTATCCCTGAATAGTGTTGTCTCTAAATAGCCAAGAAAAAGCTCTTGCAGTGTCAACTGTCTACATATTGTGGGGATTTCTTGGAGGGAGGGTTGTGGGGGTTTTTGGTAGCGGGGGGAAATTGTGGATGAGGTTTTTTACATCCCCAGAAGTTAAAGAGGGGGCTTTGCTCCCCACCAGTGGCCTCTCAAGCCTTTGGTGGCCATTCTAGTCCACATGCCTATGAAAGACACACTCATGTTCTGAGGACATGTGCAAGGACAATATGAGATAATAAAGTACAAAAGTGGGCTGGAATGGGTGTCCTGGGAGTCCCACAGGTAGTCCAGGTTTCCAGGAGGAAGAAGAGAGATCCTGTATGATCCATGAGGAAAACTTTAGGGGTCTAACATATGTCTACATTGCTCTGTTTCAACACTACAGGCTTGATCAAAGAATCAAAACTCAGCTTTCCCAAAGGACACTCAGTTCTGCAGATACTTGTACATAACAGTGACCACATTCATAGAGTTTTAATATAATAAAGAAAATACATAAAACAATGCTCAGCAACACACACAAGCCTTATGGGAACATAGGTCATTTGGAACTGAATTCAGAAGTTTAAATCATTAGGTTTCTGGATGTGGCAAAATTAGCCTGGCCCTATCACAAGAGCTAACCTTCCCACAAGGTTCACAACACAGGAAAGGCTGGGACTAAGAACAACAACAATTACTGCAAGAAAATAGCTTTATCTGAAACTAATCAGTTACTAATGATTTGAGGAAGATTATGTCAACTCCCCATATATGGGTTCTTTACAAGCAAGGGTGAAGCATTACACTCTCAAATAACAGATGTGAGTTACCCACATTGATTAGGATTTAAGACACACATTCTTCAATTACTCTTCCCATGTTCCTCAGAGGGACAATGGAAAAGGATTCCCAGCACCAGAGGTATCTCTACTGAAGGCTCAGTTTATACACAGTCATTGGGTTCCACTTTCCACAAGATGAAGTGCTTTGATGTGACCTTTTCTAATGAAGCAGTAAGATTCACTCTCTACAACTACCTGAAAGGAGACTGTAGCGAACTGGGGGTTGATCTCTTCTCCCAGGTAACAAGAAACACGATGAGAGGAAATAGTCTCCAGTTACACCAGGTTTAGTTTAGATATGAGGAAAAATTTCTCCACCAAAAGGGTTGTCAAGCTTTGGAAAAGGCTGCCCCACAGAATGAAGCAGTTCTTCACTAGACACATTCTAAAGGATGAGAACAAGGGTTGCAGCAGGTTTTGATCTATCCCCTTCAGCACCCTTAGGCCTCACACACAACAGCTGAGATACACTAGCTATCATCTCCCTAAAACTATTGCTGTTGATGCAGTTTCCTCTGACCAGGGAGGTCAGGGATATTTTTTGGCCAGGAACCTTAATGACCTAACAGCACTAAGACAAACCTTTTTCAGCTATTTGTCTGCATTCTTTAGGCATGAGGACATGAAGGGGAAGCACTGAACTATGTAAAGCTATGAAGGAAAGAGAGACATTCCATGCTACAAAGCTATTCCAGTTAGCATCTCATTTGTATTCTGGGATATAAACATAACTTCTCTCCCATATGTGATGAAGATTCCCATACATAATTTTTCAAGAGCAACACTGAATGTTTAAACCTGTTTATAGCCCAGTCATCATACAACCTTTGAGAATTTTTGGCGAGTGACATGTTTGACCACTTTTTAGTACACTTCAGTGGATGGAAGGTTAACATGTATTTCTCCTCTTCCTGACCACTTCTTATATCTGCCTTTTTCACATCAGAAAGGGACCTTTGTTAATGCTTACACACACAGTTTACGCACGTAGGAAGACCAAGAAATCTGGATTCAATCACTAACTGTTGCTTGTAGACAACACTGGAATACGAATAAAGGTAATAAAAGGCAGCCAGTGGAAAAAAAAAAAGTCTGAGGAGATTGCAGATTTGTTAGCAAACAGCATGGCATGGGCAATGAAGGTAGGGATAGAGAAAAAGTAGAAGATGAGGTAGGAGGGTACCGTGCCACCCAGATTCCTGCCAATTCCAATAGGAACAAGAGATGGGTTTAGATAGACAGACCTGTCTCCAAGCTAAAATTCCCTAGGACTTCATTTCTCTCCCTGATTCATGCATACTTTAGAAACCTCTGGAGACCACTCCGCAAACTGGAACAATAAAACAAAATGTCAAGACAATAAATGGGGCATTGAATCTCTGCAGTCTGTTAGAGAAAGGCCTTTTCTGACTTGGAGGCAGTACCTTGTTTTCACCTCACAAAGAACAAAGCCATGCAGAGTAAGAGTTGTCTTTCAGGATGACCTAAACTGAGTGGGGCAGCACAGAGGCACTTGGCTGGATCAATTACCTTCAAAAATTTCAAGTTGAAATTCAACCTGCCATGGGTATATCTTTGTACTTTTTTGTCATCTAATCTATGGTGTTGTGACAGGTACATTGTTAGAGATACCAATAAACACCAGGAATACATTTTGTTTTCTATAATCCAAGGAAATTAATTCCACTTCCACCTCTGCTCCCAAACTTCTATTATAATCCAAGAAAGTCAGAGGTATTGCAATCTATCAGCAGTGAAACAGTTAATGTTTTATTCTCATTTATAACACAAGCATTTAAAGCTAAAGGTAGACTTAGCTTCCCTTTTCTGTGACCAGGAGAAAATTCACTGTTATTATTTATCTACATGCTTCACTTTTCTTGGAACTGCAAGTTTATTTTCTGGAAGAAATAATAGTTTTGATGCAAGAGTGGTAAAGCCAGTGCCTTGTTAAACCACTGTGAAGCATAAGGGAGGCAGCTCTGTGGCCAGAGGACCCAAAGCCCCAGCTCCATCTTTGGGCATATTGGGCAATTCCAGTCACACAAGTAATTTTGTTTTCCTCCTCTTTGATTTCTTAATCTACAAGATGGAGATACCAGCTAAAATTATTCAAGGACATAACAATAATCACAGTGTCATTCCCTGCTTTTATCTCATGATTCAATGAAACCAAGAAAACCTTGTGTTGCGCAATAAGCCACTTGTGCTGATATGTCCATTTTCCTACAAAAAGCGGTTGCGGAGTTGGTTTCTGTTTCAGTTAGGCCTCTAGCCCATTCTGGCTCCTTAGAAAGCTCCCCTTGCACCGAATAAATCCCAGAAAATGTTCAGCACAATCAAAACAGCATATTTTAATCGTGCTTCATTGAATCAAAACCTTTCAATTAGCTCTAGCAATGGCTCCAACCATCTTTGAAAGCACTTTGGAGAATCGCAGTGAAAAGCACTGTATCAGAGCTAGGTATTATCACTTACACAAATATGACTTGAAGAATTCAAAATACACATAAGCACTATCTTTATTCCTTCACTGACTTAAACAATGCTCCAAGTCATATGATATTCCTCAGGAAAGAATGTCAATCATCTAATAATTAGTAGCCTTGCAACACCTTGAAAAAAAATAGTGCAAAGTGGGCACACACAAATTGCTACATCTGCTGAAATACAGCTGTTTCTGGAGCAAAACATAATACTCATTTAATAGTACAAAGCCACAGAAGCATAGAGGGCACAAAGGAAAAAATATTATTGTATCCGTTTAGAGCAAGAAAGGAAGTTTGTGGAGGCAAAAGTACAGTAAACCAAACTAAACTAAAAAAAAAAAACCCACACATTTTAACAGCACCCTGATCTGGATGCCAAAATGGTCAGAAATAGCCCACGTTTCCAAATTTGGTAAATCTTCCAAGGAGGAGTCAAAAGCAACAAATCTTTGTAGGGGTTGGTAAGGATATAAGGGAGGGTTTTCCTGGTTTGATTCACTGGCTAACTCAATCTGTACTGTTTATGATTGTTTAACGTTGGTGGGCTGACCCTGTGTTATCTTTAGATGACGCTTTAATGTTGCAGGGCAATCATTATTACATTCTTATGAGCTCAGAGTGCCTTGAACAATTGCTTAAATCTAAAAGACATAATAACTCATCAGGCAGAGAGGCACAAGTGTTAGGTCCAGCACCTGATCCACATCTCATTATGATCTCCAAAAAGACTGTGCCCTCAGCTCCTTCCTGAACCATTGACACACATCTTCTTTGTTCAGGGGACAGATGCCACACACTGAATCACAGAACCTCTTGTGAGGTCTCCTACCCACATAGCGAGCCCTTCCCAGTACTGTTTAGCCTACAAGAAACTGCTTAGTCAGAAAGTTTTAGAGGACCTTGCAAAAACCAGTCTCACATCACATGCCCTGCTTTGCCAAATGCACTCATCCTAATTCAAAGGCAGAATCCATGCTGAATAATTTCAGCCTGCCTCTTTAAGAAAGCATAAAACACTATCATACTAGGATTTTTTTTCAGTCTTTTACATAAAACAGAGGAAGAAATACTCTGAGAAGCAAGGGAGTGGGTGTAGGCTATTTTTCTTCATCACTCTTTCAAACACCATTGCAGAAAAGACTGATATTCAGCCTCACAGTAAGGAAGGGCACTATTGGCAGTCATTGCAAATTCCAGCCAGAAGCAATGCTGCTCACAGTGCAGCAAGACCCCAAGAGTGGCTTTCTAAACAAATGAACCAGAAAACCAATGTATTAAAGGCATTGGTTTTCTTACAACTGTTCTCCCAGGTTGACAACAACTGGGCATCACTCAGCCTTTAGAGAAGGATATATAATCTGATCTTATTAATTATCAGCTATGGAAAAATGGATGCTTGTCCCTGCTTTTCAATTCACTTGCTGTTTCTACTAAGCACAGTACAGAAAACAATCAGTGGATCAGGTTTCCAAATGGGAAACAAAAGCACTGGGAAAGTCTAAATTCATTTTCACCTTGTTGGGAGTTTTTACCATTACTTCACGATCCTCTTCTAAGAAACACAGTATCATGCTGTTTGCAGGCACTTAAATACTTGAGTTACCTCAGAAAAATGCAAGTGTATTAATATAGCTCAAGGTTTTAGACTTCCATTTCCCCTGTTGTGAACAACATCCTTTACCAAAAAAAAAAAAAAAAAAGACACATTTTCAGGATTTTTTTTTTCTGGCTCAAAAAAAGCCAAGATGGGGTTTCAGTCCCAAACATGCAGTTGGCATTTGGCCCAGTGTAAAGACATGCCCAAACCGCCTGAGGATGGAGCAGCTGTGAGGCCAGGGGGTAGGTCACAAACTGCCTAAACCAAGGAGACTTTGCAGGAGTGATTCCCTTAGGACAGAGAAGAGCTCTGAGGAAAACAAGAAGCAAAGATACTAAAATCACCTCCATTCGGTCTCAGGATATGCAAGTTGAAAGCACTTTCTGTCCCTTTAGTGTTCCTTCTTCCTGCATCTGAGCCAGAAATCGCCAGCCAGCATGGTCTCTTGTTTAAACTATCTCCCACCATCAGTTTACAAGGAATGGAGAGAGTTTCCAGAGTAGCAAAAATCTAGTATGGTACTGAAAGAAACTCCTGGTAAATACAATGAAGTGCTGTCATGAAAGATCAGCTAACTCAGCTCATGATCCGAGGTCTGTAGAAATATCTACATGAATGTAGAAAAGGACCAGAAAAAAAAACAGAGGAGGGGGAGGGGGAAAGAGAACAGCTCATTTTGCCAGCCTGCATCCCCTCCACAACAGAGGGGCCAGGAGAAAAACTGACAGCTATGGTACCAAACATATGTAAAAAAGACACTGCAAAACCAAAGCACATTTGAGGATGTAAATAAGTCTCCTGTTACCTGCTTATTCTCCCCCTTCTGTATTTTGTGCACACAAAAAAAAAAAGAAATTGACCCAAATGCCATCCATTTACACAAAAGTGAATTTTGGAAAAGCAGGAGCAAGATTTGCTTCAATGGACTCAAGTCAATTCACACAGGCAGCATATATAAAAAAAAATAACAGAGTTACTACAGAATCCAAGAGACTGAGAAAGAAATACAGTTATTTGAAAATGTTTTCAGAGAAAGTGTTATCTAAAACCCAATTTAACCTGAACCTGAAAAGTTTAGAGCCCAGTAAAATGTGCAAGAGAGACCTATACACCATTTCCTATCAGGTGGCTGCCAAACAGATTTGTAACATATTTAATAAAGCAGCAAAACAAGGTCTTTATGCAGCATGTTTAAGTGTAAGCATATTTGTAGCATTTGTTCAAATGGAAGTGTAACGTGGTAGATGCTACAATTACTGGACAGTGGGAAATGTGAGGGAGGAGGAAAAGAAAAAAGTCAGAACTCCTGCTGCATCACAAAAAATAACATAACAGTGTCCGCGCAAAGTCCTGCTTTAACAGGCCCATAAAACCTAAAGGCTTTGAGCCTCTAAGAATGCCTGGCTGGCCGATGGTGATTATTCACATGCCTTGGAGGGTCCAGCTACTTCGAGGGAGTAGTCTGGAATACTCTTTGCTGGGTCACACATCACTGCTATTCCTTCCCTTCAGGGCTTCACCTCATAGTTGGCGAAGGAGCAGAGGCTGCAGCTCCTTCCAACGTCAACACCTTCTCTTTGCTTGGCCAGAGGTGTCAGCACAGAACAGCCTCCCTAAGTTCAGAGCTCCCCAAGCCACGTGCACTGCTCAGGCTCAATCTTTTGATCACTGAACCTTTACAGGAAAGCTGCCGTCACCTTTCAGAGTGCAATTTTGGCCCATCACAACTTTTCCAGGTTACGAAAGAAATGCCACAAGCTACAAAGTTAAGTGCCATAAAAAACACCTTAATACAAACATCCAGTAGCTTTTGCCTCTTTAATGTGCAGATCTCAGGAACATATGGGGAGATACCAGTTATTGCTTTACAGATGCACAGGGAAACTGAGGTTGCAGGTAATGGGGTGACTTAGAGGACTTCTGAATGAGTGAACAATAAAGCAAGGAACTGGATGAGAGATTTGCAAACTGGTGTCTGTTTTCCCAGGTTTATGTCTTTCTATAAACAGTAAGAGTTACTTAAGAGCTGCTTCTGTTAAGTAAATTATTCTCTTTTGGAGACAGACCAACATGCTCTTCTTTATGAGCAATTTTTCCCAGAGTGGACAAAAATCTAAGGGACAACAGCACAGAAATAAACATTACACAGCAAACCTGTATTCTTCCAGGTGTGAGAACAGACGTAAAGCAGATATTTCGGGGTAAAATTGTTCTTAAAAAGAGTTACTTCACTGGTTCAATAGAGACATATGCAGACATGTCTAAGTATCTTCAATGAAAGGAAAACAGTGAAATAATAAGTTACTGATTTTTGCTTGCACATTCCTAGCATGGAGATCCTGAGTTTCCTCTTAGAAGAGCATGTGGATGTTTTATTGTTAAACAATTAGGCCAAAGCCGCAGTGAGGATTTTTGTATTTGGTTCAAACTGACTTTAATGGAAAATGAGCAACTCTTAGAAGTGACTTAGAATAGAAAATGTTCTGGCTTTTCGTACAACCTTGCTGAGATTTTCTGTTTGAATCTAGCCTGGTTAAGGCTTTGTAGAGAGCTGAGAACCCATTTAAAAAGATCAGAAATTGTGAAGCAAGGAAGGGTCTTTACATCCTCCGCTCCCTGGTCAAAATGACGTTTAGGGATAACCGAAACATCTGCTGTGGTAATTTGTGTATCAAAGCTTGTTTACATTAATAAAAAGGGGGTTACGGCTAATTTAACCTGCATACAGAAAGCCCTGCTTGAAATATTTGTGAAATTAAATGGGTAAATGATAAACACGCTCTACATAAGGCGTAAACCTGAGCTGCACGCGGATGAACCAGAAAGTATCTTTGCCTCCCGGCACAGGTTGATAATGGGGGTGGGGGAGTGGACAGGGATAGTAGATATCAAATAACTGCTACAATGTAACCAGAAATAATGGTTATGACTAAGTTCCGAAAATGCAGCATAAGTACAGAAGAACTCAAGCTTTTCAAGAAAAAACAGTACTAACATCATATCTCTACATATACACATTAGTCCATTAATAAATATTTGAGATGACATAGTTAAGAAACAAGGTATTGAAAGCCTAAATTATCCTGCTAGTCTCACCCCCAATCGTACAAGTTTTAAGGTAAAGTAATTTCACTTGAAATTACATTCGGGGTGGTGTGGTGTGTGTGTGCCTTTTAAAAACACAGAAGGGCAGCCAGCAGTATTGTCATCTTGAAAGCACTACTCTGCGTGCTTATTTACAGTTTAAGATGACGCCTTGCAAAATATTTCTAGTTTTCCTAAGAGTTAACTGAAAATGGAGAAAAAAGGTTTTATCTGTCCCCAGGATTACCCTCCTGGTCCTTCTGCATTGATGATTCCCTCCTATACCAAAGTCAGATGCAGTCTTTCATTCATTCACATTTTGTTGAGTGCTTTTAGATTCAAAAATGAAAGATGCTACACTGCTGCAATACCTCATCATCTTTCTGGCACTGTCTGAATTTAGCTCCTGGTTTTTATTGTCATTTCCTCTACTCCAGAAACCACTAATCCTAATTTGATTCAGAGGCCCTCATCATTCAAAGTTTTAAAATCCACTTGATAAAGCCTAGAGATGAAAATAACATATCTTCACTAGCCCCAGGCATAGGATTCCTGCATCCAGTTTTTAGAAATTATAGAGGTAGGTCTTTGTTATGCATTGAAAAAAAATTACATATATATACGTATCTCATTTATGTAAATGAATTTGTATCAAAAAGTCTCTCACTGACTATCCAACATTTAGGGTCATGCTAAGTCTCCAAAAAAACCCATTATCTTTGCCCTTTTACTCTTTGCCTAAGTAGGAGGGAAAACTAGAGAAAAAAAAAATGGCAAGCTGTATTTACAAACAGCTTGAAAAGTCACAGCCAGAAATACAGTGCCAGGTGAGGATGAGGTGAGTAGACACTGACTATATGCTGGATAATTCCAAATAGTCCAAATCAGCTGCTTTGTGTGGTCTCCACCCCAGCTAACCTCCTCACTACATGTTTGTCTGGGCTGACGAGTAGACATGTTTGCCAACCTGTCCTGCTGCAAAGCATACGGGAAAGGGAAAAGGAAGTTTTTTGTCCAAGACAAAGTACTAGGCTATCCAGGGCTGGATTCCTGCTGTTTTAATCATTATCCACAGGCTCACAAATATGCATGTCCCTCAAAATTCAATACATATTTTAATTTCTGACATGAGTATGCTACTAAATTATCCTGCTTCCAGAGCAGGCCTCCAGCCCTGTAGCTCAACTACACTTCTACAGAGTAAAACTTTCTACCATCTCTCCAGACTTAAGCACAGGCCAGATTCTTTCCTCCATCACATCAGTCTATCCATGGTGTTCTGGGTCAACAGTAGTATGCCAAAAATCACTGTGAGGTTCATCTCATGCTCTCTGTGCATAATAATGCCCTCTGCTACAAGTAATGATAATGAATTGAATTTGAACCATTAATCTTCAAAAGAGAAGTTGACTTCACCGAGGGCAGAAAGCAGATTCTCTCATTTCTCTCATAGGCTGTGCTTTTATACTATGTATTACCCTCTGCAGTCTTTTGGTTGCCAGAAGTATCACAATACAAATATCCACACAACTGAAAAGATAAGACAATCACTTCCCCTCAGCCATATATCCTGGAGCATTCCCCCCTCCAGATGCAATCTCATTAAGGTAGATGGACAACGTATTTTTCTCATAACTTTTTACCTTCCACTGTAATTCTCCCTCAGCAGCATGTGCTGGTCACTGAAAACTTCATGGTTCTCTTACTGTTTCATTTGGGAGACCTCACCTTAGCTGCACATTCATCAACTTCCTTGTTGGCTTCTTCAACTCACAGATAACTTTCTCACAGGGAGAGAACTCAGTGGCAAACAAAGCCAGAATTAAAGCAGAATCATAATCAAATCTTACATGATATTGCAAAGCACAATCTGACATCTCTCTCGGTGCTTCACTAAATGCAAATATGAACATCAGAACAACAGCCAAGCACAGGAATACGCCACCAGCAGCTCAAATAGCTGCTACCAGGGATTGTCTATGACAGACTAAAAGCCTTGAGTCAAAAGCAAATGATGAATTTGCCACCATTTACCCCCCTTCTAGGGCCTAACGGGTCCCAAGCCACAGTGAAAGCAGCATTCACAAAGTCTAGGTCTCAAATCCATATACAGCTTGGATGCAGCAGCACAACTAGAGGGTATGACACAAAGTTCATTACAGCCCAGATGCCAGGTTTGGAGTAGTTTGAGAGGGAAGCTAACACTAAAAGGAGAAAGCAGAAAAGCAGTACACCAAGAAAAGAAAGAGAAAAGAATCTCAAACACTTTCCTAGGAGCTAACAGGCAAGTTTCCCCAAAGCACAGGGGTTTAGATAAAGCTTTACTTGTAGCTAAAGTGTCAAGACTCTGAGAGCCCTTAACGTTCTAGAAAAAAGAAATTCAGGAGAGGCATCTGTGTTGTCCAAGTCATGTATCCACGGGAAAAGTAGAGCAGGCCAATGAAGATTATCCCCAACTCACTTTGGCACCAGATGAGAAGGTAGCTCTGCCACCTGGCAACATCCATCCCACCTTGCTTCCCAGGCCTGAGGACACCTCCGGAAAGAAAGAGCAGTTCCTCTGCCAGTTGCTCTACAACAGCCAAGAACCTCAAATAGGGCTGCTCAAGGTGTTGCTTCAAAGGATAATAAAGCACTGAGCCAATCAGCAGGACACCTCTCTGCACCAATCCTTAGCACTGGGGTGGGCAGAGCTGAAGTACAGCACCTGTGAAACGGGGGAGGGAGGCTTAGAAGACACCTGGAGGTCGGGTAATACCAAAACCAGACAATCAGCATTGTGTCATTAAAGCTAAGGAGTGGCACATGGGCTCCTAGAAAAGACAGGTGCCTAGAAGGAGACAGCATGAGCTCCCTGTGTTTGTCCTTGTTTTTCCCTGCATTACAAATAAATAATTCCAGATATTTGCTCATTTCCACAAGAGAAATGGTGGTACATACAGCCATACAACACTAACAGAGATATGTACACTAACCCAAAGCTGCATGAATTGTGTTGATAAGAACTGAATGCTGTTTTAACAATTTTGGAGACTGTCAAGTAATCTTTACAAATGGCCTTCAAGGATGTGCAGACGATTTTACGCCTCTTCTTTATGATCCTTTTCTTTCCTCTCGTGTCCTGATCTCACCCGTCTTTCAAACTAGTAATTTCTTATGCAGTTTGAGTGGCACAGGGGATATTCTGCTCAAAGATTAGTTAAAGATATAGCAGACAGTAAAATGCAGGCTGTGGTATGGCACTGCTGCCCAATTTGCAACTTAACAGTGAAATAATCAGAGCTTGCTGATTATTTTGTAAGCTTTTGCACTTCGCTGATCTGCCATATCTTCAAAACAGTATTCCCAGCTCATAAAGCTCATTTGAGCAGCACTGGCTAAGAGGATCTTGTGAGCCTAGAGCCAGGATTAAGATTTGAGGCAAACTGGAAACTTCAATCATTACAATCCTGTAGCACAAATGAGAAGCACTTTCACACACAGCAAGTCAATATGCCCCATTTTTCTTTAGCATGTTGTGCCCACATAGAAAAAAACATGATTTCAGATTCTTTCCAGTGACCTTGAGTGATAAGAGTTTTCATCAGGACAAAGGATCAAAATCATTAGAACTCATCATTCATTTCACCCCATATTGCAAAAACTATTTTTACTCCCTCCAGTAGTAACAATGTTGAAAGCAAAAATGTTAAGAGACACATCCACCTCCTGACTTGAAGGACTTCCCAGAACAGTGACCAGAGTCTGTGTTTGGAACATTTGCTTCTCACTGAAGAAAGGCTGCAAGATCTTCCAGGCCAGCTCTCCCCAGGTCTTTGGTCTCTGCCCTAATACTTGGAATAGCAGGCTGAGCAGAGTGCTTTGCACAGTGCTGGTCACTTAGCATTTGTCCCCTATGATTGTGACTGGATGTCCTATGAAGACAACTAATCTTTTTCTCAAGGGGAAAAAATGCAAACCAGTAACTCAATGTGACAATCCCATCAAAATGATGAAGTGAATAATGGTTTTAAAACTTTACGCAGCAACTGTTTCTAATAACATGGGAGTTAGAGAATAATGTTAAAAGTTTCAACTCAAAGACCCGGTTTCCTGTGTTGGCACCGGTCCTAACACTGAATGTTAACACAACAAGAATTTTTACATCTTCATTTTAAAGAGAAATTAGGAGACAGATACACTCAAACTGAAATAACATCCCGTTCCTGTGTGGTTGAACATACACAGGGTGCATTTCTAACAGAAACTCACTGTGCTTTTCACTGTGTCCTTTAGAATTTCTCCATTTGCTCTGAAGTTTCAACCTGAAAATTCACTGAAGTTTCAACCACACTGCAACAGCTGACAGATTTTTCAGCGTACAGTTACAGCTCAAACAAACATGTCTTCAAAGAATGGCGGAAGGTGGCATTAAAAATGAACACCTACTCTTGTTCTATATTTCTCAACCTAACAAGCGCATCTCCAAGGCCAGAAGCTCATAGCAGAATGTATCAAAAGCACTGGCTGTATGACTTACACCATTCATTTGCCTCAACAGTCCTAACTATATGAGAACATACTCCAGGTGGAGAACAAGTTAAGTTACCCTAAACACGTTCACTGTGGATTAAGCTAATGCAGTCCCAACTAGGTTGGCTAGCAATTCAAAGCTGCAGACCTCAACTGATGTATCTCATTGCAGCTCGACCACCTCTATGTATAGTCTCCAGCCCTCTGCAACTAAACTGTCCCAAGTGCAAACTCTGGTTGACTGCGACAGCCCCAAATAGAAACGCACACCCGAACAAGAGGGTGGTTTGGCCACGAAGAGTTAATGTACTAGCTGATCCCTATCCCTACAGTTTGTAGTAGTGTTGACTTCAGAAAGTTCAATTGCTAATGCAGAACACATCTTCCAGGCTAAGTCCCCAGTGAATAAAAAATTTCTAAAAAAATCTGACAGCTGTTTAAATCCTATATGAATGAAAAAAGGATTTAAATCTGAAACTCTGTAATCGAGCATCCCCGTCGCTCACATCAGTCTCCAAACTGTATTTATGCCCATACAAACATCAAGGACCAGGAAAACAGTAGCTAGAGAGGGAGGGGAATCTTCACAACAGACCCTCTCTATCAGGGCAGAGCTCTAGAGCAGCACAGGGAGACCAGGATTTCCAGACTCTGCATAGCACCTCATGGGTGGGCAGGACTTTTCTTCCATGGCATTTAACTTGACACATCTCACCAGCACAAGGCATTTCTACATGACCAAAAGAAACATACAGGAAAAGATTTTGCTGTCAGATGAAGGGTAAAATCTCTCAGCTGATGTACCTACAACCAAAAAACATATCCAAAACTCTTCCCAAAAAGGGGAATTTCAGGTCTCGTAGGGTGTGACTCTCCAAGGCTTGGCAAAGCCACTTATAACTTCACCAAAGTTCAATATGACTAGGAGTGTTTACAAGCACAAGAACTAGGCCAAATTCAGAATGTAAATATTTGGATTCAGTTCCCCAAACTTGCCTCTATCTGCACTGCCAACTAAATCCCAACTGCAGACCAAAGAATCTGAAAAGCAACAGTTGCACACACTTTATAGCACACAGACAAAACTAACACACATGGCACTCAACACTGGAAAGAAAAAAAAAAAATCCTAATTCATAATCTAACCTGATTTTATGTTAAACAAGACACCAATGAAATCTGGACCAACATTCAACTCCATTATCATTTGGTACATTTTAAAAGCCTGAACAGTCCAGATGTTGATCCTTTGCCCTCAGGAGCCAGGGTTACATTAACCATAGCTAGATTACTCAAGACCCCATGGATAACATGATGGCTCTAGCACACAGCAGTAACTTGGCCCTAAACCACATTCTCTTAAGCCATCTAAAGCGAGAACTTCCATTTTTCAGGCAGATGAATTGCCTCAGTCTCATATTCAGAATTGATTTAGGATCACAAATCACCTGGAGTTCTCCACATCCATGCCTTTTTCTTTTCTTTTTTTTTTAAGTTTCACCCCAGTTCTTTTAGGTATAGGCAAGGATGGCAACTGTTCAAGAGACTTTTGACCTCTCACAAACACAGATCCCAACGGATACATCATATTCTCATCTCCCAGTTCCCAGACCTTCTCTGAAAGTGTTAAACACCTTTCAGTCCTACATCTCCATTGCAGCCACTCTCTGGAGGGAATCAGAAAGGCAAGGGTCACATCAAGACCAGGATTTTTTTTTTTTTTAATTATAAGAATTTGGGCCTCCTCACTCCCACTACTGTAAACTAACAAAAAAGTCCACCCTTTCACTCTTCAGTTAAGTGGGAAAAGCACAAATCTGGTTCTTTCACTCTACTCAACTGTGGGAAACTTGTATTTGCTTTCCAGTCAAAAGCAGGCTCTTCAGCACACTTCACAGTGACCTCTTCACAAGGGGCTAGTATCATTTCTTTAAATGCCCCTACACTAAAAATAGTCCTGCTTCCTAAACACGACTGCTTTGCTGTTCCAGGCATTCTGAGATCCTGCATACCACTTTATTTTTTTTTTTTTAAAACTGGCAACATTTATTTAACCAGCAATTTAAAAAAGGAGGCCCAGCCGCCCCAGTGATTCTTCCCAGAGGGTCTTAGATGTTTATGAAACACAATGAAAACAATAAAGTGGATAAAATCATGCTATTCCATCAAGTCCTTGGCAAGACTTCCCAACCAAGAATAAATTGGCATGGTATGCTACAGTCAACAGATTACACAATGGTTTACAGGGTCACCAATAATAAGGGGTCATACGCTTCTTAAAGAGCTACAGTATATGTTAAGTCACTTGCTTAGAGGGAGAGAGCAATGCTTGGTCCTGAGCTCGTTGGAGCCCATTCTGGCAGCCACAGCACAAACATGCTGCAGGGGTAGGAGAAGATAGAAGGCAACTCTCCTCCTCCCCGGAGCCAGGAAGGGCAATGACTACACTGTGCAAGCTGGCTGGGGGAGTTTAGCGCCCTGAAGGGAGCACCAAAAAGCCAAGCCAGTCAGGGCTCTCCTATTTCTGCATAGAAGAGGAGAACACATGGTATAGACTTTCAGGACCACGACAGTCTCCATGCCCCGGTGAGGCACAGCACCACCATCCCTATCACCTCTTCCCAAGAAGTCCCGCTTTTCATTCCATGATCTCAGGGGAAACTGGTTCCACCCCAGAAGCAAGATTTCATCAGTTCCATGTCAGTCTAGTTGTTCTTAACTCTTAGCAGTCGCTCTTAGACTGTAGCTAACTTTAAAAAGTGCTTGACTATACTCTTAGGTAACTTGTTAAAGTCATCACAATTACTTAAATGTGTTGCAGTTTTCATTTAAATAACTAATCTTAAAGCAAGAGGGAAATGAACGTTCAAACCCCTAAATCTTACTCTTACCTGTCAACCTAGTTACGGATTTCTACTATGTCACCTGCATAACCTGATCACCACAATGAAAGTTATATTTTGATGTTCCTAAAACTCACACGACTTTCTCAAATCTCACCTTAAATGATACTCCTACCTACCTTTGCTCTGTTAACTTACCCTTCCGATACATGGAATATTTTCATCTACTAACTATAAATTAACCATGTATAAACAAAACATGATCAAGTCTTAAAGGCAAATCAGCCTCACTTCAATTCATCTTATCATCAAAAATCAGACTCAATTAATGGTTTCATCCTTCATCTTCCACAGGTTTTGATCACTCTAGATGGTTTTTATTGGATTATTCAATATACAGCTTAAGTTAAAGTCAGCATAAAAATGAAAGAAAACCTATTCCCCAAACTCAGTACAACAGTAGAATAAGAGTGTAGAAAACACTACTACTAACATACTCCACGCAATAACACTATGCATCCAGTTTCATTTAGCTTGACTACTAAATTCAAAGTCCATTTGAGAGATAAAACTGAAGTAAACACAAGGCTCTCTCATATGTAGCCACTACTCTTTGATTGCAGTGACCTTAGTAATGCAAACGTTTGGTACCAAGCCAAGAGCAATACATCTGATTTTCCCACCAAGTGAACTGCTGGAGCAGCTCCCTTAGCTCTTCAGCCAAGTCTGTCTTGGGATCCTAAAGTCTTCCGCCGGAGTCCAGGTGGCTCCTCTACTCTTTCCAACACGCACGCAAACACTGCAGCCGGCTGGACAGACGATGCGAGCGGGCACTGGAAGGGAAAAGCGGTGCCGCAGCACCCCGCCTCTCCCCAGACCTGAGCCCCGCGCCCGGCGCGCTGGCTCCTCAGGCGGCTTGGAGTTATCCCGGTCGAGCCGAGGTAGTCTCCCGGGCTCTGTCCTTCCGCAGTGCCTCTGCCCACGCCACCCACGCACAAACCAGCGTCCCGCGGGCACGGCGGTGGCTCGGCGCTCACCAGCGCGGGAGAACCGACTCCGCGCTCCGCCCGTGCGCAGGGACCCCGCGCCCGTCTGCGCTCCCCGCGGGCAGGGCAGGGCAGGGCAGGGTCCAGCAAGGATAGTGGGGTCAGCCCGCACCGGCACAGCCTCCGGCGGCTCCGTCGCCCCGGGGGCGGTCCAGGGGACCCTCGGTGTCCGGGCAGCCCCGGCGGCTGCCGCCGCGCATCCCCGGCCCGCCCCGCTGGAGGGAGGCGGGCGGCTCTCGGAGTGCAGGGACGACGACCCGGAGCACGACCGATCGCTTCTCCCCCAGTCCCGCTTCCCTGCCCGGGTGCCCCCCCAGAGGCGACCACCTCCCGGCAGCGCGGCTCCCCGGCCCTTACCGAGGCGCGCAGGGATGCGCTCCATCCGCCGGCCGCCTCCAGCCCCCGTCCCGCAGCCCTGGCGATTGTAGCTTTTTTGGAGAAGCTGGGAAGAGGGAAAGAAAGGGGGGGAGGGAAGGGGGAGGGAAGGGACTGAGATCGAGGGAGAGAAGTATGCAAAGGCAGGAAGTGGAGACGGCCACGGCCAGTGCGGGAGATTAATGGGAACCAGTCACCCGGCAGCCAACAAAGAAACCTGCTCCCACAGCGCGGCGCAGCCCAGCCCGGGCTGCCCCGGGCTTCCGAGACGCCGCTCCCGCTGGCAGCACTCGGCCCCGGCCCCGGCCCCGCGGAGGGGTGGGCACCCACCCCCCCAGGCCCCAATCCCGGGCCCTGGCCAGCTGGGAGGGAGGGAGCGGAGCAGCACGGCGGGACTCGGCCGGTCCACGGGGAGACGCGATGGGCGGAGGAGGGGAAGACTGAGCCCCCCGCCTGACAGCCTTCCTCCTCCCTTTAGCCCGGAGGGGCGATACAGTTTATTTTTTATTTAACACACTCCGAGCGCTGCTCTCCTCTCGGCGCGGAGCCGCTTGCGGGGCAGAACGGAAGGAAGGAGGAGAGCGGGCGGCGCTTCCTGCGCCAGGCGCGGGGCAGATGGATCCCATCTGGGCGCCAGGAGTGGGAGAGCCCCCGGGGTATCTCGCAGCAACAGCACCTGTGGAGAACGAGGGGGGAACAGGCAGGCAGCAGCTTGCCTCTGGACTTCATTCCTGGTACCTCGGTTCAGATCCAGCCTGCTGGGAGCAGGTCCTGGCAGCAATTTGGAATGCTCTGCTCCCTCGGGAGCACAGCCCGAGGTGCCCCTTTGGCACACCAGGACACTGGGCATTGCACGTACCAGGGGGTGAAGAAGACCTGCGTGTGGTACAAGCAATAAAGCACATGCTCCACACAGGCCACCAACAGCACTGCACAGGCCAGTTCCTGTGGCTTCTGAAGGTTTGGCAGATGAGAAACCTGCACAAGACATTTGATATAAAAAAATATGCCGAAGAGGCAGGACACTGGCTGTTAGCAGGACCATGAATATTGTGAAATACAAAGAGCGCTCCTAGATCTTGAAGTATTAGGTAGGCATTCATAAAACAAGTCACTTCACAACATTAACCAAATGATACTAGGTACAGAAGGGGGGGGGGAAGAGTGACACATGTATTCTGCAACTGGAAGTACAAATTCCAGCACTACACATTTCTCGGACTTTAAGCACTTGCTGACTTTATTTCCAGTGACTGAAATGGAAGCAAACTGGTGCTGCACGTTAGGCATATGCTCATGAGGTTTCCTACACAAGGATACTTCTCTGAACACAGAACCAAGTGCTCAGGATAAACTATTCTTGGCTTTTGCCACCTCATCAGCAAAACAAAATATATTGTCTTGAGATATTCTGATCCGTCATCCCACACAGCAAGGAATCTGGTATAAATGCCCAGCATTTCACAAGCCTCCATTATATTTCAAAAGAGTGAACATACAGGAAATAAGAGTAGCTCTCATCTGGATTCTGATGTGAATGAGTGTTTCAAAGCAAAAGCTATTTCAGCTGTCAGCCTTCTTGGGACAGATGTATTTACTCAGCTGCAAAAGGAGTACTGTGTCACCAAACATCAAAAAATGGTGGGAGTTTAAATTTCAACACACAAGAAATAATTTACCTCCTGAACAAGCTACTGCTGCAAGTACCTGGCAGGAGTAGCAAATGAATGGTTCTCTCCCTGTTACGAAAAGGACATAGGAGGGCCTTTCCAAGTATATTTCACAAGTGCAGCCAGACAGCAAACCCACTTGCCTCTTCAGGAGACCATTGATAACCAGGAATGATGCAAAGATGTTCAGCTTCCAATTCAGCAGGAAGCAGTCTATTCTGGCTGCTTCTCCAGCCCATCAAACATGCTAACATTGCTTTTACCGAATATTATTTTTCTCCTCTGTTTATGTTTCATTCAGTTCCCCCTACCTCCAGCAACTGCCTAAACTTTCCTGTGAGTTCAGGAGACCAAATTTAAGTTATATCTGAACACTGAGCTGGGGCTTTGAATGTGTCTTAATGAACAAGCAGTCTGCAAAGGGCTTGTTTATTACAGGGCCTGGCTGCTGCTCTTGGTTAAGCAACCGAAAGACGACAATAAAATGTAAACTAGGAGGGGATTATTTTTCCTGTTTGCCAAACAGATTACAGCCAGCAAAGCTCTCAACGAGAATGGAGGACTCGCAGAGTCAGGGCCTCCATGTTAACCTTGGCCATACGGCACTTAAAAGTTTTCTGTGCTTATTCTGCCCTTCCCACCATCACCTCGGGGCACACGGGGTTAGCGAGGCCTCAGGGTGGCTCTGACTCACACGGAGCCGCTTCCCAAGCCCATCCGGCGACTCCAAGTGGTGACCGCGGCCTCGCTGGAGAACCCTCCTGGGACAGACCCGGCTTCCAGGGAGCGAACCGGCTGGCTTGGCAAACCCTGCTGGCGGGGGAGCCAGAACGCCGCGGGGTTTCTTTCCCCGACCCGGGTGAGCGGGTTTTCCTTCGGGGAGCGGATGCAGACGCTCTGCCCTCTCACCCGCAGCCCCTTCGCCCAGAGGGGCCATCGCTGCCTACCGCCATCGCCGCCTTGAACCTCACAAGT